>BGPR01003320.1:0-101948 GCA_013235015.1 Araneus ventricosus | reverse complement strand
TTTAATATTCATGGTTCCCTTAACAATTTCAAATTGTGATAGACATTTAATTCATGTTCTTTCAGTAGCTTTGCACCTGTTCTATTCGTTGTCTGCATGAACGTCCCTAATAGAGTCAAGTGACTGGCTGTGTCATGCAACATCAAACTGCACATTGTTAGCATCAACTTCACTCTTATTCCTCTTGCAAAATATGTATTAGATTTTAACTTTAAAACGGCGCGGCACATTTTACTTCCAGCCTCATGTTAGCTGGACGAAAATGTGCTGATTAAAACATAACATTAAACATTAAGATATTACCTTATCTTTCAACAATGATGGAGAAACACGCAATTAAATGTTTGTTTAAATAATGAAAACGGTTTGAATTGCGTTGCAACAATGAAAAGTATTGCTGTAAATTAGACCAAAAAATATTTTAAAAAATTCATTTAAATTAGAGAAAAAATTGTACGGCAACTTAATTGATATCAATGAAAAGGTAATTTTTTGCACTTTCAAGATGGCGTTATGCTGTAATATTTTCGGAAGTTATAAAGGAAAAACGCCAAAATTTCGCTTAATATTTAATTAATTGAAATTTTAAAAAGGGCTCCGAGGTGCACATTCCCACCCTCCAAAGTAAGTTTGTGCCAAATTTAGTGTCTCTAAGTCCAGTGGTCTGGTCTGTAGAGCGCCAACACACACACAGAGACATTCTCCTTTATTATTAGTAGAGATTTACTAGATAATCTTGTTTTTATAATTTCTTTGTCTGATTTCTCTACATTTTCTGAAATTTTTATTTATTTGGATATTTATCGAATGTTCTTTGTAGGGATTGCAATCCGGTAATCCGGCGGATCCGGCATCATTAGACGTCTACCGGATCCGGCACCAGTTTGCCGGTTCCGATCACCGGATCCGGTAAATTAAAAAAATACATGAAGCCGATTTCTTGAAAAAAATACTCGCGTTGTTGAAAGAGTAGGTACTTAAATGCGTGGGGTGTACGAGTCGTTCGACGCTCACTCACCCGCTTCAAATATAGACATTCTTATTGTTCAATTGATAGATGAATTATGTTTATGTTGCATTTACGAGTACGAGAATGATTTAAGTAGATAATTAGACTTAGAAATGAAATGAGTAACGATCTATATTTCTGATTTTTCTTTATAATACGACTTTCTTCTTACATAGTGAACGAAATAACGGTTTAAATTGTAAGTATGTACCTATTTGTGTTGCATTGCAGGTACTAGTCTAAAAGTTCTAAAACAAACATGCCACTTTTGAAACCAATTCAAAATGAAAACAGGAATATTAATATACTTACAGGATAAAAGAAAATATGATGATGATACAAGACGAACATTTACTATGCCGAAGAAAAAAAGTTGAAAGATTAGAAATGAAAAATATCTTAGAAAGAGTTGTTCAAAATGATAGCTTTAACGAAAACGTAGATAATATAGTAGAAAATAACTCAGATTCATCGTCATTTAAAAGTTATTTGACATTACAGAAAGAATTACAGATACAAATCCAGCAAGATATGAAAACCTAGAGCATAAATACCAAAAAAGGGAAAGATTATGAGAAAACATTAAGAAAGGAAATGACTGCATGTGAAAGTGAAGGATTCGAGGAAAATATTTGTCTTCTATTCATGAGCATTTGTTGACAATAAAACCAACAAGTGTAGAAGCAGAAAGGGCTTTCTAGGCCGCTGGTTATATTTGCAGCTCTGTAAGAAGTCGATTGACAGATGACACAATTAACACTTTTTATTTCCTACGACAATTTTTTCAAAACCAAAGTGAGTTTTTAAAAATTGTTTTACTTAAAATAATAATTTAAAGTAAGTATATTAAAAAATACGAAGAAGTTTTAAACTCGTTGTTGTATAATTGTGCCATTGATTAAACAGATGCATGATGACTGTCATAATTATAAGAATGAGACTGCTTGGCGTGTCTAAAATACCTAATTATTGTGATCTCAGTTGATAAGCTTGTTTTAGTTAGATTTAATATAAGTTACTTACATAATATAAGTTACATTACAAGTTATTGATGTCATTTGAGAAATCTAGTAAGTGAGACTGAACTTAATCGCCCGTCATCATCTAATTATTACTAAACTAATATAACAATTACAATTTAACTAGTTACACTGTACTAAATTTTTATTGTTGATTCATACGTAAATGTTGATTAATTATAACAGTGTAAATAAAGTTGATTTCATAAGAAATTAACGCTTTTCTTATAAACTTTGTAATACACTCACTTTATCATCTTTTATACAGTTGATTTTGGAATGAAAAGGCAAAATAGATTTGATGTGTCCAATCCGGTCGGATCGATGGGAATCTGGCCGGATCCGACCGGATTGAAATTGGTGCCGGATTGCAATCCCTAGTTCTTTGGATGTTTTAAAACGGGCAGGGCCGAATTAAGTCCTCTAGGAACCCCCCGTTTTCCCTACTCTAACTTCCAAAACCAAATAATTTTGTATTTATTGTAATTAAGATCTCTTTCAAGAAAGTTGGTTCCTGTATACCGAGTATAAAGAAATGTAAAATTAAAATTTAAAAGTAATTTTATACAAAGTTAGAAAAAAAGCGAAACTTTTTTTTTAAGATAATCTAAATGCTATTTAATTATAGGATCGAGCATTTTTTAAAAATAAAACATTTTTTATCATTATGAAACAACATAATATAAAATTTGCAAAAAGTAATTAATTAGGAATATGTTAAAATGATGCACCAAATTTAAAATTAAATTTAATCGTATTGAAATTTTAATGCTGAACACGTCTTAATCATTTGTAATACATCTGCACAAATATACTGTCACTGCTTGGCTACTTTACTCTGAAAAAACTGATGTACTTTGATAAATTATTCCGCGAACTATTTTTAAATTGAATATTGATAACAAATTCGAATTTGGTTAATTTGAAACTGAGGGATCCACAATAAAAATTAGATGCATCCAAAAGCTCGAATTAAAAAAAATTGGTTTAAAAACAAACACAAGAGATAACGACAATTTTTATTCTGAAAACAGCAATAAAGATTTATTTTAAAGTTTTAATGAATACTGCGTAATTAATTAACAAACAGTAAATAATTTTGATCTATAAAGCAAAATTAGTTATTTCAATAAATAAGAAAGTAATTTAAATAAGGAAATATATGTACAGCACCTAGAGTGCAAAAATTGTGTAATTATTTTTTAATTAAATACATAGAACAGGAGCTAAGAGCGAGTTCTTGAGTTAATTATGGGCCTTAAAGATAATTCGCTGGCACTTATAAGATACGGACAATACAAGTGAAATGACTAGAAAAGTAGGAAAATTTTCCAACTGTCGAGCCAGAAAGCAATGCTGTCACGTTTTTATTATTTTTTTAAACGGGAAATTAAGAACAAACAATTGTAATGATTTTAAATAAAATCAAGATTTCTGGCTTAGCTCTGGGGGGCGGGCTGCAGCCCGATAGCCCCCTAGATTCGCTACTGTTCTGCATGAAATCACTGAAATATTAAACTTCAAACGCTGCTGAGATAAAAAGCTCTTAACTTCTGCATATATTGCTCTTGCCAAAAAGTAGGTGGTATAACAAATGCAAAAATCTAATAGTTTGAATACACCCATGACCAAGATTTTAGATTTAATTTCAATTATTCTTAAAATCTAAATATTTTACAAGATTTACGTCAGTGAAGGGGAAGAAAACACAATTGTGTTCTTCAACCGATGCTCAAATTGCCTCAGCCAGGCATTCCTAGATTCCTTGGATATTCCTAGAAAGAAATAAAAATTTGTTTTTAATGATTTTGCGCTCTATTTAAATCTTTATTTTCATAAATTGTCGTTATTTAAAATTCTTACTTAGAAATTAAAACATTGATTGAAATAAATATTTCCGAACTTAATTTTTACCAAAGCTCAGCCGCTTCATCAAAATATAAGGATCGTTAAAGTGAAACATATACTGGTATCTGAAAAATTACAGATACTTTAATGGGAAATGAACACTACAACAATCGATATGGATAATTATGAGGCTTCGAGACAACCTACAGATAATCACCCCTATTGGTCAGGTATATGCCCCAACGTGGTACAAGTTTTTCGGTAACTTCCGCGAAGAAGGACGAAAGTTGATGATGAAAGCACTCTTCCACAGCATCACGCGCCTCTTGATTGCAAGTGGAGGAGGCTTCAGAGCCTTCTTTAACGGACCGACACGTGGTAATTGCAAGGTGATAGATCCGGACTGTAAGACGGGCTCCGTCCAGGTCGAGGGAGGTCAGCCGCACTTCGTCGGCTACGGCTACTCAAACTGGGCACACCACTTAACACAGTGCTTCGTTTGAAGTATGCTTCCCCATACACGACTTGCATCGACGATGAATTTCACTTGCTGTCACTTTCTTTGCACAAAATTTATCTTTTCAGCGATATCAATTAAGTTTCAGTACTATTTTTTTCTATGATTTTAATAAATTTTTAAAAATATTTTTAGGTATAATTTGCAATAATACTTTTATTTGTTGCTTTAAAAAAGTTGTAAACTTGAGGCGATTTCTTAAAAATTACCCTTTTTCTTAACCAATTTTTAAAATTAATGCTTGGTGATTAAAAAAAAAATCGAAAAGCAGTATTTGTTGATTGTATGCAGACAATTACTGTTGCTGATACAGCCCCTGACAGGGCAGTTTTATTAAATCTGACCGCCCTGGGCGAGAGTCATATGGCGTCCCATCAGAACCATAACCAGGAATTTGAGCGTCTATGGTCCAAGGAAAATGCCTACCTTATAAAATAATTGAGGAGCAAAAACAAAAGAAAGGAACCTGTTCTCTGATGAACGATTTACAATTTGGCAACTCGAAGCCTTTCCACATTTAAAATTAGAATTAAATAATTTTTTAGTTCAAAATCAAAATAAAATCAGTAGTAAATTTATAGTGCCCTTGCGCTGCAGCCCAATCAGCCCACTGGATACGATGACCCTGATTCCCTGAGGACAGGGCCAGGTTTCCCATAGGACCAACCTAGGCCATGTCCTAGGTCGCAACAGTCGTTGGGCGCAAATATAAAGGAAATTACTATAAAATTCTTACAAATTTCGGTATTATTTTGAAAAGAACATTTAAAATACCGTTGGCACATTTATGTTGCCTATCTCTATAACTGTGTTGAATGCAGCAGAGGAGAGGGAGCAGAATTGAGTGCTTTGGCCCAGGGCGTGCAAATGTATAAATACGGCCCTGCCCCGGGATATCAACTAATTGACTTAGAAGGAAAAAATGCTTCCTATTTAAAAGCTTTAATTTCTTAGATTTTTTAATATCTTGAATTCATTCGATTTATATAAATAAATGTTTATCAGCGACTAGCAGCATCCGCACTACGTTGCCTGCACCGTGATGAATGTCAACGAAATATAGAAAAAAACTACAATAACATAAAATAAAGTTTTGAAGACGAGACCAAACCAAAACAATATTATTGATTTTGTACGTTTATTTTTCTTCGCGACAATGATATCGTGCGCGGATAAAAATCGAAAACAAATAACTGAAAATGAATATCAGTTAAAAAAAGAGAGAATGAAATTAAAAAGTTTGCTGTAAATATTGTTATTAAAATTCAAATCGTGTAAAAAATAATTTTTAATATTCTTGGAACGATCAGCTGGTTCGTCTCCTAAAATGGAGTAATAATTCAGTTAAGTTAATGAAACAAAATCTTATTATGCTGTTTAAAATAGTTAATAGGTTGCATTAGTTATTTTGAATTAAAGTCATGCATGAAATTATTTCAAATTGAAGATATTGTGCCAAATATAGCGTTGTTTCTGACAAAAGAAAATTTACTTTAAGGTTTATTAAAATGATTTCTATACACTAAGTGAAATGTTTGCATGATTGGTTTCTTGTGTACTTTGTTTAATGAATTTTCACCCATTAATACAAAAGAATTTACCATTTTAAAAACTCCTTTTTTTCAATCAATATAACAAATTTGTTCGTTTCTACAAATCTAAATGTAGATCATTATTCGAGCAATCATCCTTGTTAAAAATGTTTGCTATTGTAGATGTTTATCATGTGTCAACCAACATAACCAAAGAAACCGGAAGCTGTTTTGACATGTCATTTCAGCAAAATGGAATCATGTCACTAAAATCTTTCACAAAAAAGGGGAAAAAAGTGTACTTAAATAAATCATTATTTATCTACAAACATGTGGATGTAGGAATGAAACAAGCTTGAATGAATTCCCCTAAGTTATCAGTTTAATCAGCAAGGAGAAATATTACTATTTCTCTCTACTCTGAAAGAATGGGGACATGTTTTGTTATTCTTGTGTAAGTAAATGGTCTTTGAATGAGATATTTTACATGTTTTTCACAAGATTATATTCTCTATTTTTTTCAAGCTGTTTATCTTTGAAAGTGGTACAATCATTAAAATGTTTTTGCAGTGCTACATAAAAGAGATTTATATATTCGAAATTTTTAACAGCCCCCCCCCATACAAAAAAAATATTGTATTTCAATCTGCTTGAAAATATAAGGTCAATTCATGCTAGCGTAGTAAACGCCAAACGCACAGCTCCAATTTAATTTCGGAATTTATTCCTCTTCTTGCTGGCCCACTGGGGCGCACCACCAGTTCGTGGATGAGAACCCGCCGGATAAGTAAGCGGCGAGTCAACGAAGTATTTTATTAAACGGCGTTCACGAGCTCTAGGCTCTCTACCTCCGGTGCATAACTCTTTTATAGAGTAAATTAGTCAATTAAATTTTGATCTACGCGTAAATAAAGATTGTAATGGCGGTGTGGCTCGGAGGGCTCGCTTCCGAAGACGGGTCGAATCCCAGTAAAATGGTGGTGGTGCTGGTGGGGGGTCGCAAGAGCCGCTCGTAAGCAAAGCGGTTCAATCTCATAATACCACTTTACGCAAGTCGAATCTGATAGGCTAATCGGATCATGTCATCGGTCATATAGATTTCTCGCCAATATTCCAGTAACTTTTTTGATTTTGCATGTGCGCGTTTTTTTTCAATTGCAAGCTTATGTTGCTTTACGTTTTCAATGAAAAACCGAAGCTACGAGGTTCCCGCTTTGCTGAAAGCGAAACCGCTGATGTTTTTTAAGTTAAAAAAAATTGCGATACCCACTTCAGTTGCCGCAGGCATCGCGAGCGCATGCGCAATCAAAAGGTCATGTGAGCTGACAAACCAATCAGATTCGACATGGATTGAGGCGCCTGTCTCGTAAGTGGGGCTATTTTGCGGTTGACTTCAAAGCCGGTCTTTCAGATTCACCCGA
Organism: Araneus ventricosus; assembly: GCA_013235015.1. Lineage (NCBI taxonomy): Eukaryota > Metazoa > Arthropoda > Arachnida > Araneae > Araneidae > Araneus > Araneus ventricosus. The sequence goes on along the minus strand of BGPR01003320.1, from coordinate 94,602 downwards.
TGGCTTTGAGCTAAGTCGGGGGTGTTTCGATATAAATTTCCCTTCTTGCTAGAAGAAAAGAAGGAAGTGAAATCACATCACAGAATAATACAATGTGCAATTAGATTTTCGATGTTTTGTTTGGTTTTATTTGTCAAATAACTGTGACGTCACTTGAATTGAATCTATTATGGACGAAAATGTAAATTTATGGACGCTAAACGTGTTTTTTGTCATTTAAAGATAAGTTTTAGGAGCTAAAGAAAAGCTCCTTCTGGCAGTTTATTAATTCGCTAGAAGCTCTTTAATGTGAAGCTGACACTAAAGAAGTTAACCCACCGCTAGGAAACTGACATTAAAAACTTTTTCATGCAAAATATTTATACTTATATACTTGTGTATAATAAAATAAATAATACTTTTCATAGCATAAAAATCTCACAAAATACTGAATCACTAATACTGATTTTGAAAAAATACTGAAACCCAAAGTGACCCGTGGTCACTAATTAATCGAGACAGTTCCTTTTTTAACTCTTTGTGAAAGCTTGAAATTATATTCCAGGTTACTCCGTTTCTTTATTTAAAAGTAACCGTAAACCATGTTACCCCTGTCCTGCCTAGGCATCCAGGGACTTGTGAATGACAGTCGCTGTAATTGCTTGGTACTGAGGCCGGAGTCCTAGTAGCCATCACCGGCCACGGCCCGACCCTTCCCGAAGGAGGTACGTACTATCGCTGGAGGGGGTAACACAACCCCACCATTATTGTACCCCCCAGGAGAAGTGATATCCGCTTATTTATCCGGTTGTTTCTCATCCAAGTGCCCGGGGTTTCACCCCCGGGGAGTTATTTAAAGTTAAATAGTTCATATTTAAAAGAAATTACAAAATGGGATTCATTTGAAAGATTAGATATTGTCGAATTCTCTTCCAAAAAAAATTTTGCTATGCAAAAAAATATGGTCATCTTATTTAAGATATTTGCTTCATCAGAACAACTTTCCATATTCTAATTTTTAAAAATAACCAAAATATTTATTTGGTTCAAATCGAATTAATGCATATAATGAAAGAATATTCTCTTATATAAATAATACCAGGATAGACAAAATAACTCTGTCATTTCAAATTATCAAGATTATTTTCATTCAAAGTTGCGTCGAATTCTACAATTTTTTTAACCAGAAGGAATCTCTTGATACAAATTTATACTTCGAAGTAGTAATGAATTAACATAAATTTTGCAGTTGAGTCTATCTGAAGAAAAAGTAAGGCCAGCGCAACATGTTTTTCATTCGATTTCCTCTTATAGTCTTATATGTTGCGTTTTGTGTTCACATATTAAAATCTATCTAGCTTATTGCATTTTTGAGTAATCGCGTTCATACACCCACAAATAGACGAATAGACATCCATCTCGTCGACGGATTTGGTCCAAAATTTGATGCAGCTCTATGGACTGTATTGTTTATTTACATTAATATGCCGTACCTACGTCATTCAGGTGTAATGCTAGGTCAATTGAACCTTCAAAGCCGAAGTTCAGGTGTGTAATGTAAATAAACAAACCAGAAAACTTTCCCATAGTTTTGGTGTAAAGACCGCATCCCAAATTAAATTTTTTTTTCTATTTTTGAATTATCGTGATTACAAACAAACCAACAGACATACATTAAAACCCCGGTTAACCGAAATCCGAGTTATCCGAAATACTTCTGAAATTGCAAATCCAAAAACACTTACTGTATTGCACGGAAATAATCTCGAAGGGGAAACTTTTTTGCAACGACATACCAAGTTTTTTCCTTTAAGCCTCCCAAAAAGGTCAGTGATTAATTTTAGAATGCTAAAATTAAAATTAATGGGTATTAAAAATATTAATTACGATATTCCATACCTGTGCCCATTGGCGAATCCAGGATTTGGGTCGGGAGGGGGGTGAGGTATAAAAAGTTTTGTATCGTCGTGACGGATGTCAAATCTTATGTCTTATGTAAACCAAAAACACTTTAACTTTACAGACTTTACTCATCTGACAATAAAAATCATAAAGAACACTACAATACTTTCGATAATTTAACAAAAAAAAAAAAATGAAATAACTAGCAAAAATATGTTTTTGACCGCGTCAACGCTGCAAATGCGAGTGGAATGACTACAAAATGGGAAAACTTTTAAGCCTGTCAAAAACCCAGGAAGAAATGTTTTCACTTTTTAAAAAGGGAGATTAAGAAAAAAGAGCTGTAGTGATTTTGAATAAAATAAAGAATTCTGGTCTAGCTCTGGGGGGGGGGTGCAGCCCAATAGCCACCCCCTTGGATTCGCCACTGTTTGTGTCTGTCAGGCGCATTGTGCCCGAATTCACCGGTGTGAATATTGCGCCCGACGGATTGTTAACTTTAATCTATATTAGAATCATCCTCAAATTTCGGTAACGCTCGGGAATGTGGCAACGTGCCAAAGAGATTCAGACGGTCTATTTACAATTTAGCATACCTTACAAACGGGATACTGTTTTGATTCTGTGATGATTTAATATCAAATAGCAGTTACGACAGTTTTTTTTAGATGAATTTAGCAGTTTCTTTTCTTTTTTTAAATTTTATTTTGATTCATCGACGCGGAACTTAGTTAATATCAAATAGAAGTTACTATACTAGAATTAATTTCTTTTTCCACTTCTCAGAGATCTTTAGTTTCGCTTTCGTTAAAAAGGTTCCTTCTTTTTCGTACTTAATTTGGGAATTGAATATTTATATACTTTGCCAAACTAAAGTTAGTGTCAATTGATTCATCAGTTCTGTTTTTCATGCTTTTTTAATTTCTTAAACACTCTGCCAATGTGCAAGAGATTTTCTATTACAACTTTTTTCTCCAACTGTGCTAGAGACGCTTCATGCGTTTTACTGCCTTTTAGCTTATTTTTCCTCCACATGTGTAAGGGAATATACGAGAAAGTTTAGGGGAGACCACTCCCTTTGGTTAATCCTTGCATTAATTCCTCTGCGAATTATCATTCATATCCAAGGAGATTTTCTATTACAACTTTAGTTAATAAATCTGTGACAATCATATCTGATATATTGTTGGCAAGCCAAAAGCTTGTCTTAGAAGAGCACAAATTTTCTATTAAGCAATATAAGTGTAGCCCACAAAGAGAGTTTTGAATTCGTTTTACTCTCAAAACATTTCAGAATTACATACCGTAACAAGATACAAAGTAGAAATAGATGTTCAATGGCTTAACCGAAAAAAATCTTTATCTGAAACGGATCCCCCCCCCCTTTAGTTCGGTTAATCGGGGTTTGGTTCGGACTCGAGGAGGTCTGAAATGTTAAGTTTCATTAAAATCATGAGGTGGGATTTTTTGACGGTTGCATTGCCTTCGCTTTGTATACGAGAAAATAAAAAGAGTAATGGTAAAATATATTGTTTTTGTTTTTATAAGTCTTCTTGCTTCCTGTTTGGAATTTTTTAAGTTTTAAATATTTACTTGTTTCTGAAACGATTATTTTCCTTCTATTTTATTTATTTCTTATTTATTTTGATTTGGTGTAATTCTAAAATCTCAATCTGAGTTATAACTTTATCATAGCCATCGCTACAATATAGTTTTTCTAGAAAAGTTACCTTTTCACTTATCCATTTGATTTTGGTTTTGCATCTACAACTTTATCGAAATGACAACTTTTTTTTGTTTGGAAATAGTAAATGAATTTTTAAAGACAGAACGGATTCGACAACTGCTTCAAATCGCTGAAATGTTCCGATGATGAAATTTCTGAAGGACATATTTACCAAAAAGCACGTGAACTGACAGATTCGATGCACAGCTATCAGCGGAGATAGAATCGTTCCGGTTTACAAGATGCTGAGTAATATGTTTCTATCTCCTTCGAACAAAAATAAGATAGCGTAACTGTGCTTGCTGATGAAGTGAGAAGGCTGAAAAATAACAAACTTTTGCAAAAAAATTGATTTGCTATAAAACCGGGAGATATCCAAATTTTTCGTATAGTTAACCAGGGTGGTTTTGGTACAGATTTTATATATTTATATTTTTTTATATTGTGTCACCATTGGAGTCGTTAATTGTATCTTTTCACTAAAAGTGTGGAATAACCTTTAATCTTTCGAATTTTTTAAACACTCTTTGCATGTGTACCGAGGAAAGTGAAATGAAAACAATTTTAATTGTACTAATGTGATGAATATAGTATAGTGACGCTTTCAAGGCTTTTAATATTCTAAGACCTTATTTACTATTATCACTTCAACCGTCTTATTTATTAATGAATATCACCATTTTTCTGATGGTATTTTCTCATTCATAGAAATATTAAACCATAAAAAACAGAGAGAAATTAGGTAAATATCCATGTTGATAGGATTTACAAAATGTTTCTAATGTTTTTTTTTTATTTAAGAGTCACAAAATCAAATCTGTGAGGTCTGCTATGGATACTGGAAAGCCGTATGGGGATAAAGCAGAACGATGCGCTTCTGTCAGATTTTCTTCTTTCAGAATCACTGTATGTCCTCTTGCATTTCTAATCCTTTGGACATCTTCTAATTTGACCCTCTTCGTCTGATTTTCAGGTGCAACACAATTGCAATTTTAGAGATCTCGTACCTCTCATACTTTACATAAGAAGGTAAAATGTATAATGTCTACAGATTTCAATACGGGCACATTTGAATGCCTCACAAACAGTTAAGTTACTACTCTGCTGCCCTTCGTATAGACAAATTCTCCAGTACATCATTAATTTCTCTGTATTAACGTCTCCATAAGATAGTTACGAAACAGGGACGGCTTCCTAATTTTTAACCTGCGGCCTTAACATTTATGTTTACTAGTCACAGACTCTAAATAAAAAATAGATTTGTGCCACTGTCATCCAGCGAATGGTTTATTTTAAAATTGTTACGAAAATCGTCCGGTGAGTGTTCGGTGAAAGGAGCCCAACAAGCAGGATAATGGAGAATGACGCTTTATTATCGATTTTTCCGGAAAACACGAAGAACAGGGAACAGGAAAAGCAACACATGCACAAATTAGCAACACAAGCAGACAACAAATCGCTAATAAGAACAGGAACAGCACTAACAATAGAGCTCAGCGTCTAACAGCTGATCAACTCGCAGTGGGAACAAGACTCCAAAGAGATTAATTCCTCGTTGAGTAGGTCGGTATTTATACCCTTTTCCGACAGGATGTTCACATAGAAATCTTTCGAAGATTCTCCATAACTTCGTCCCTAATATAGATAGAGTGACAATTCTCGTATTTCGAGAACCTTCATTTTGTCTCCAGAGTCTTCAAATTTGTCACCAAGTCGCCAAGGTCGATGGTTGTTGACTTCCATTCCCACGACATCCAATAAAACCTCTGCAAATGTCTTTTTCCAACCATAGGACTAACATGGCTGGGAAGCGACATTACAGGTTCACAACAATATATTCATCATGAAATATAATTCAGATAAGATATATAAACATTTCTGAGCAGAAATACTCACCATGTACAAATCAAACAAAAATTACTCTCCTTCACAAATTGTAGGACACTCCTCAACCTGACCAGAGTTTTGCATCTTTAACTAAATTAACCGAATCATGTGTAAAATAAATGAAGATAGTAGGCAAAAGAATATGGCAAATGAAGTCAATACACATGTAGACCAACATTATATAACATTGGTAAGCTCTGAACTGCTATACCAGAAAAAGTATAAGCCCGCCTTAGACCTCTAAATTTGAAAAGTATCGTTGTCTTGTATTTACCTCGCTAGTCCCAATGCTAATACTTGGCTTAAAGTACAGTTTTTTTCAGTTCATGACCTATTTCAACAGGGTAGTGCTTCGGCACGAGAGTTCTTAAACTATAGATTGCGATATCAGACAGGGTAGCTTGGAAAAAAAAATTGCGGTTGAGAATTCTTTTTAGTAATAAGTGCATCTATCCAATTCTTCAACGTCAATAAGAGCAAATAGTGAAGAAACCTCATCTGGGTTTAAAATGTTACATTAAGATATATCAATTAATTAACTTAGATTAAATTTTTCTGTATTCGTGAGTGTAGTTGGTACTTCTTCCACTTATTTTAATTTACTTGCATGAACACACTTGAAGTAGCGAAAGCAATTTTAAAATGAAAATAGAGTCATAAAGTTTTAGTTATTTATTTTTTTCCGTTGTGGAATGAGTTTAAAAAACGTTATCGTAAAATAACTTTTCCAATCGAAATCCTCGTGACATTAAAACGCGTTGCCCTGTTATCACGTTATTAGCCCAGACATCACAGCTCCTGTGGCAACCAACGTCACGGGACTGTGATATTTGATGAGGAACTTTTCATATTTGGTTTAATTAAAAAAACTGATCCACTAGAGATGGCCTTACCTTGAATAAATGCTTCGAAACTGCTTTTAATCGCAATTTTTGAATAAACGAGAGATTACAGCGTGCTTTTGTACAAAATTAAAATTCTGATAAACTTTGGCTGAATGAAAGGTATTCCTTCCCATCGATTTAAATCTTGATCCAAATTTTCTGAAGATTTCAGAATGCTATACCTTATGGCATTAGAGATTTTTTTTTAAAATCTTAAATTAATCATATGAGCGGCCTTCATGTGTGTTAAATTCAAATTTGAACATTTTCTATTAACTATAAAATTTTTTAGTCCATTACCATTTCATTATTTAACCTTAAATTGATATTAAATAATATTTTATATAAATGCTATAATCTTAAAATTATTTATTTTGCGACTTGCTATTTTCTAAATTAAACTGTATGTTTTATTTAACATACAGTTTAATTTAACTGTATGTTTTATAAAACATACAGTTAAATTAAACTTTTTAATTAACAGTTTTAAATTAAAAGTTTTAATAACAGTTTTAAATTAACAGTTTTAGTGATTAAAGGTAAACGTGTATTTTTGCAATCTCACAATTTTCTGAGATTTCGAAGAATATACACGTGTATCATCTCATGTTTGTTTTTATGATGCAAGCTTTCTTGTTAGCCGATATTTTTCCCACGATAGTTTAACCAGACGAAATCATAGAGCTGTCTCAGTTGGAGTAATAACAAACAATAACAGTTATAGTTACAGAACCGATGAAATCTAAACCATGCTGGTATCAGACTTCCTATATGCCAAGTAAGCATAACCTGTTTAATCTGAAAGTGCGCGTGGAACTAGGCCTTATTTGCGTTAACAAATTGTTTTGACCAGTTTTCATAATATTTAGCAGAAACTGCAATAACATTAGAATTTACAAAGCAAGAAATATCTGGCTAAATTTTAAATTAATAGTTTACAAGCTTTCATTTATTACGAGAGCTTGTTTTTCCGGCTAAAAAACTGAACATAAAGATATGCGTTTTGAAAATTAAGATGAATTTATATGGAAAATTTAAAAAAAAGAAGCTTAAATCTAGATTGTACAAAAATTTATTAAAAATTATCGTAATAATTAAAACGATTTTGCTACTTATCTTGCCAACTTTTATGTAGTTGACATGTGCGCAATAATTTTATTTGTGAAAATTATATCGGATTGCAGCAAAACAATCAAAATCTGCATATTTTAAAAGGAATTTTAATTCAGGAAATTGTACAGCTAGTTGTAAAAAATATTGTGCAGTTTAGGGTTATCGTAGGGAAAACTTTGGCAACTTACTATTTTTCATCAAAAAATATGAGTAAATATTTACAAATAATTTATATGGTCTAAAATAGTAAAATTCAAAACTTCATACCTTGGTTAGTTTTAGTTGTGGAAGAGTGGAAACATTTGTTTAAAATGTTCGTATGTCAAAAATATTTTACTAAATATGACTGATAGGACCGGAGGACTGTATAAACTTCGTAATTTTTTTTCAGTAATACTTTTATTGACTCAAATAACATCTATATATTTAAAATAATGTGGTAAAAAACCTTCACAGAGTCAGCCAGCCTCAACCACTTTACCGGTTTCGACAATTTTTTTTCATACTCCCTCCCACACCACAACCACCATTCAGACGAAATTGAAAAAACTTATATAGAATATATTGTAGAAGAGTTTTTCTATTTCATTTCGAGGAATAGGGGATGCATTGGAGAGCAAATGACCCTTTATTTGCAAGATCTAGGATACATAGAAAGCTTCCAAAAAAAAATAACTCAAAAATCAATCCTAGTGAATAGGTAGGCAGAGATTCCATGATTTACCTATAGAGTAAAACCTCAGACAGTTCAGTCCCAATAACCCTTGACAGCGGATTTCATAATTTTTATTTCATATCAAAGCTTATGACGTCTAGATATGTAACAAAAGTACGCCTGCCCCCACCCCCATTTTTTAGCGAAATCGAAAAAACACTTTCCCACTGTACATTCTCTATGGGGAAAGCCCTTTAGACAGTTCGCCAGCAACAACCACCAGACAGATTTCGGCAATTTTTATTTTATATGAAAGCTTATAAGGTCTAGATTTGAAATGAAGGGTCTCCTGCCACCCACCAACCCCCATTTTCGAACAAACTAGAAACCCCCCTCCAATTTTTGAACGAAATCGAAAAAATACTTATCCACCGTTCATTGTCTATATGTGTTTTTCTAGTTTGTTCGAAAATGGGGGTTGGTGGGTGGCAGGAGACCCTTGATGACATATCTAGACGTCATGAGCTTTCATATGAAACAAAAATTATCGAAATCTGTCGAGTGGTTGGGGCTGGAGAACTGTTTGAAGGTTTTACCACATTATATTAAATATATAGATCCTAACAGTTCCTTCACAATGGCGTGTCAAGAATATTGCAAAATACCTATTGTAGGTGATGGAAACTGTTTAGTTAGGGCGATATCATTCCGTATTTATGGATCTGAATACTTTCATGTCGAAATACATGGAAAAGTTTTACAAAACATTACAACTAGATGAGCTGTATTGAAAGATCTTACAATTTTAAAGGAATTTGTTGTCTACAAAGAATATGTGTGTGTGAAATGTATTATGGTTTTATGGTCTGTTCCACTGATCTTCATGCAATATTTAAAAGTGAAAAAAGTAGTGGCTGAGAGCCTCGAAGCAACCAGGTGGCATGGATAGTGCTGAGCAAAATGGGTTCTGGACGCGAACCCGCCGGAGAGTAACACATAATTTTTTACGTCATTTAAAGCATTTTTGAAATTGGAAATATACGACTATCTCTAACTGTTTAAAAATAAGCTATTAGGCCACGATTAGAGAGGATAACCTGTATATTTAATTACTTGCCTTTATATCTCTATAAATAAAAATGAAAATTCATAAATAGTTTGTACAGTATAGAAATCTAAACTGCTCAATAGATTTTCTTGAAATTTTGCTTACAAATACTATAAAGCCTAAAGTAGGTTTTAGTGAAGGTGACAACTAATTAAACACTTAGTTTATTTATTAAAAAATTATGCTTCCATGCAAAGAAAAGAATATTTTATCTTTAGTGTTGCCATTCCTACTAAATGAAAATATTACAGATAATTTAAATCATTTTATTTATTTGCTTCTAATTTGCAATTAGCAATATTTAATTAAATTTATATCATTTTTTAAAAAATGATTAAATATTTACTGAAAACATTATCATTCGTTTGGTATAGTCCAGGAGTGGAGAACCTTTTTGCACACTGAAATGCTTCATTAAATGTTGGCAGTTGGGCAAAAGGCCGCACGAGCAGAATCATAAGGGTTATTTTTCTCTAATAATTGTTATATTACAGACAATTATATATTTCAGTGCAAGTTGTAAATAAATGGCAAGGCCGCATAAAAAACTCAAGAAGACCATATGCCGCCTTGAGGCCGCAGGATTCCCATCCCTGGTATAGTCTTATTTTTTGGGAAGCAACGCGATTTTAAAATCGTTTGGTTAAATTCATATTTTCATTTTGATTAAAAATAAAGTTACAGACAATAAGGTGATTTTGAGTATTATGCATATTTTTAAAATATGGACAAGATATTTTCATCCTGAATAACGTCGGGTATATCATCTAGTAAATGAAAACAAGTAAACAATATATCAAATGCGATTTTATTTAAATATTCAATACTGGATATTTATTTTGAAAAATTGATATCAAAAGGGTTTCCCCCTGAGCTTTACATGCTATTAAAATTAAACTGGAAACAGTTCATGATCACTAAGCACGTCAAATGCACCATACCATTTTAATTTATGAATACATTGCACATCTGACTGGAGGAAAACGTCCAAGATATCGTGAAGTGAAATCTATACTTATAAAAGGCAATGTGTGTGTGTGTGTGTGTGTGTGTTTGTCTACGATGTCCAGACGAAGCTATCGCACTTACAGCCATGAAATATGGCATACAGGTAGTCGTAATGGTGACTGAATGCACCTCGAAGCCAAAATTTTAAAACTTAATCTTTAAATTTTTTTATTTAATGTTTTGTGTTGTTTTGGTTGATTTTTCGCACTAATTTCTCAATAGAATGGTTTCAAATAATTGGACGACAAAAATAAATACACCAGAAAGAGCACGAGATTTCCGTTCTAATGAAGTTAGTTTTGAATTTTTAACGCAATTTACTGAATTTTGAGAAATTTTTAAAAAATACCCAGTTTTGGCATCGATATGTTACTTTTGATTTTAAATTTGTTGCATCCGACTTTCTAATAACACTATTAATTTCAATTTTTTTCAGCTTATAACTAGAACGGTTCTGTCGGATTTAAAACAAGAACGGTTAAAATATCTTTTCCCGTGTTTTTTGAATTAATTTTTTTCTGGACGGTTGAGAGTTATTTTTCTCGATCGAGTTCCTCGCACGGCACTTCTTCGGAATGTAGCTGGCAATTTTGTTTGGCGGACGCGCAGGATACGTCATGACCTTCACCTGAATGAATTACTTCGATTATTATTTTCGGATTCAATTTTATATTTTGCTTGCTGTATAATAATAATTTTCACGTTCCAATTTTGTAATATTGTTTTGGATTAACGTACTCTGTACTGTAGCGCTAAAAAAACAATAAGTAGGAAAATCAAATAATGTGTATCTTTTGTTTTGATTTTCTTTTAAAAACTTTTTCGTGTCATTGTTGTCATTTTTTCCCCAGTCCTGATTCCACGGGCAACGCTGAGCGCGTACTGCTAGTTATGTATAATGACATACACAGTTACATTTGTCATGTGTTTGTGGCATCATGTGAATTGACTCCATTGAATGGTTTAGTATCGCTATCAGTTTTCTGTTAAGCATTGTAATAGTTCTTCAGTTACTAAAGTCATTATATTTTATACCAATTTATTTCAAGTCTTTTCGTTTAAAAACGTTCTAATCGCGGATTCAAATCAAAATTATAAATAATATATTTTTAAACAAGAGTTAGGGGAATAACAACTCAAAAATTCTTGTAGTCCTTCGAATTTTATTTGTTAAATTCATTTTTGATGATTCGCAAGAATTTTCAATGTAAAACTAGAAGAAATTTTGCAATTATGTGCAGTCATTGGAATTGAAAAGGATCTGAAGACGATATCCTTCTTCTTCAGATGTCCTTGTTAAGTTGGTTTGTTATCATATCATTTTTCAGAGTTTCAACAGCTCTTTAGCTCATAGTCACTTGATTCTACACCAATTTATTTCAAGTCATTCCGGTTAAAGGACGCCGATCGCCGATGTAAATCAAAATGTGAAAAATATGGTTTATAAACGAGGATTAGAGGAATTAAAATTATAAAATTCTTGCAGCCCTTCTTTTTATTTTTTTCTTTTTCCCTCCGAAATTATTTTTCATGACTTACAAAATGTAAAAAAAGAAGCAATTATGTATAGTCATTGAAGTTGTTAAGGATATCTTGAAGATATTCTTTCGACATCCTTGATAGATGTTTTTGGTTTAGAGGTAAACATCAAATAAACGTGAAAAGACCGAAGTGTCAGTAAGTAAATAATTCTTCAAAAACAAATTAAAAATCTTACTCGGCGAAAAAAAGTATTTTCAGAAAATAATATGATATAGTAGAATTTGGCTTATTGGAAGCTAATAAAAATTCTATATACTCAAAAATTCGAATTAATAAAAACTGAGTCTAAAAATGTACAGCAAGAGAAAACGATAATTTTAAAACTACATATAAAAGTGAAGATTTATTTTTAATATTTAATATATTTGATAAATATTACTTAATTAATATACAAACAGTAAGTAACTTTAATAAATAAAGTAATAATAGTTACAATTTTAAAAAATTGTAAAATTTTAAAATTAATAATTTTTTTAAGTAGGTAAGTGATTTTACTAAATAAGCAGTATGCAGGACTTTCAATATAACAATTAGAAAGGGCACAATTTACATCTAAAGTGTACAAATCGTTCTCAATAATAATAATTTTTTTATTACTTTTCCTGTTAAATGATACATTGCACAGCAGTAAAGTCACTGTAAGAATAAGGGTAGCTAACCTGCATGCTGCACGCTGAAAACTGTCTGCCACCCGACTGATGTCATGTAAACTAAATCGGACAAGATGGATAGAAGGTACGGGCTTATATAAATAACAAAAACAATTCAGAAATAGCAACAATTTTTCTCTGTTTATAGTTTTGGCTTCGAATTAACAAAAAGAAACCTGAATTATATAGACGATATTTTAACATGCGTTGAAAAAAAAAATCAAAAGACCAAAGAAGAAATTCGAATTATCGACGAGTTCTAATTAAAAGCGTTCGAATTAGCCAAGTTACATCGTTTATGAAGTGTTTAGACTTGTATGTTATCATCATACAATAAACTTTTTTTGTATATAAAATGACATAAATATTTTGGTAGAACCTTCTAAAAATTTCTTACGGATAAAAATAATCATTCGTTTCCTGAACTGCACTGAATTCTTTTGATGGAGTCGATTCACATAGAGTGACATTCACATGACTAGCGTAATTGCGAATGTCATTTAATATGCAGCTGCACGTTGTTGCACGTTTCTGTGTCTTCGAATTCTTTTTCCTTCTGTAAGAAGAGCGCGCAGGGGATTCTAAAATGAAAACGGCACGAGACTTCCAGGGAGTATGATTTGGCTCCATTCAATTTAATGGGATTCGATTAATTTTATTAAAGTTTAAATGAAACTTATTGATTTTATTAGATTATTATTCAGATTTGCAGAAAAACAGATGCACGAATACAACATATACTTATTGTATGCAATTTATCAGTACGATTTTTCTACATAAATTATTTTTTTAAATGTTGATGTATCTATTTGATTTCAATATCGCCATCGGTTTTGATACTTCAGTTGCAGTGACACGGTGACAACATTAAAAGCAATCAAGAAATCAATTGTTTAAAGATGAATCAAGCGTTTTGTTTAATGTATACCCTTTGTTGATTCATTTAAAAAATATTCTATATCAAAAAATAAAAACACTTTGTTCGCTTGGAGTTATTTTTTCACAATGGAATCAATTCATGTCCACGCGATGCACATCATTATCGCCGCGTAAAATTAATTTTGGAATCTATTCTGCAGTTTGCGTTTGTTATTTGTACTATTGCGTTACACCACAGCATAAGTCAATTTACTGTTAGTTGCTGAAGGTTAACCACATGACCATCACATCACTTGAATCGACTACATTTAATTTTTTTCCAGTTATTTTCTTTTTATCTGCTGATATTATTTGTTCTGCTCTAAACATATGTAAGCCATCATTCATATTTCATAAGATCCCATTCTGATTAATGTTTTTCACCTATCTGTAGAAGCAATTGATTAATTGAGTATAGGAAATGTTGTTAACATGAATAGATTTACCTGGCGGTTATCAGATAAAAATAGATGAAAAAAATTATATTTTATACTTCAGAGTTGAGGGAGTTAACTCTCTTTTTACTTTTTGGTAATCGAAGTACACAAAGAGAAAGTATTGCAAACGAAAAAAAGGAAAAATTCGTCATCGAGATTTTATGAATCTCCACGTCATAGACCTCCCTGAGACCAAATAAAAACAAACTATTTTTGGAATGATGTCTGTTTGTCTGTGACCGCGATAACTCAACGGGCTAAACCAGAGGTACCCAACCTGTGGTACTCATACCCCTGGATTGGGGGTACGCGAAACCGAAGTTGGTAATGGCTGAAGCAAGAAAACATAAGGAATTAAAAAAGGTTATAGAATTTTGTTTCCCCAAGTTAATACTTGCTATTTAATAACTAAACCACTTGAAAAGTTAATTGTTACGGAGTGTAATTTTTAGCCATCCTTGTAAATTAATGCGAAATTCTTACAGTACTGATTTCATTTGTTTAGGCGTTGAACTAATACTATTGTAAAAATGCAATAAAATGTGAAATAAAAAACAAAAGCATGCAGATGTTATTAATACGTGACATTTGGCTCTTAAGCTAACATAAGCCCTTGACATTATTGATAAAAACTTCTTTGGATAGATGGATGGTTGGTGGGGGATATGACAGTAAGGGGTACGCGATAAAGATTAAGCAAGGGGTACGCGAGGAAATAAAGATTGGGAACCTCTGGGCTAGATGAATGAAATTTGATATGTGGTCTTTACATCCAAAATTTTATATCAGTATCAAATTTCGGGCGAAATCTTTCACTCTGCCCTTCCGTGTGAATGTGAGCGTAACTAAAAAATAGCGAGATTGAAAATCGAAATTCGAAATACGGTTTTATCATTAGATTTGTAGATCTGTAACAAATATTTAACCACATATGTCAATGTACTCATACTGTCCGTTTAATCATTCATATTTGAACGAAATTTCGAATTTGATAAAAAATGCAACGAATTAGATGAATGAAATTTTGTATGTGTGCTTGAAACTAAAATTCTAAATCTGAGACGAATTCTAGGCCGATTCTAGATTCAATCGGTTTAAAGTAAGATGTCCAAAAAACATACTAGATTTTCTCCACTCTACTACGAAGCTGAACACAAAATGTTCCATATTGTGTGAGTGTATTCATAAAGATATCACGCGCCATAGCGCTAACCCGTCCGGTGAATCTGAATAATCGGATCGCCGTGATAGGAATACGGGTACTATTGTGCAGTGGTCGCAAACCGCAGGTCGCGAGAAAATTTTTGTGTGCCGCTAAAACTCAAAGACATTTAGTTGACAATTAAAAATATAAGGCTTTTCTTCAAAAAACCGTGGTCGCGACCCACAAAGGGGTCGCGAAAAAATTTTACACAAAGTGAGGGGGTCGGAAATGAAAATAGTTTGCGCACCACTGCTACAGTCAGTTACCAAATGACCGTCACCAGCTTATGCACCGACCTCTCCCGCCGGAGGTACATCCCGACATCGGAGATGTGGCTAACACAACCTCAACACCATTGCTGTACCCTCAGGGGAAGGGAGAACCGGCATACTGAACCGGGCCACTTATCATCCATGTACTCGTTGATATAAGAGAAAATTGAGGACAGCACACTTGCGCTGGCATAATAACAAATATTGCAATATAATGTAGCAAAAATAAACTCTCTAAAATGATAATTCGTATATTTGAAAGGAATTTAGTGTAAAAAACAAATAATTGATAGTTTGCTCAATACGACTTTTTATTCAATGAAAGTTATTTTATTTCGTGGAGGCTTTTATAGCTAGATTAGATTGCTCGCAGCTTTCTTCTTACTGTAAACTTGAGTTGTTTTTATATAAGAAAAAAAATATTCTTTTTAAATTCATTCTAAAAATATCATTTTCTTTTATAAAATACTGTCTAAACTACGTTTTCAGACCCAAACTCTCTAGCAAAGAACGCCGAGCGGCGATTTTATTATCTTTTCTTCGTTCACTTCTCGTGCTAGGAAAGACGTTATATTATCGAAAATCATATCTTTGATCAATAGCTGAAAGATCTTTTAATCGATAACTGAGAGGTTTCTTTTTATTCTTGTCAAATTTTTGCAACGATTTTTTTTCTTTCTTTATTTCGCTTTTACTTTTTTGATAAGTAGAAAAGTCTTCGCAATTCTTTCAGGCTTGACTTTTTTTTCAGGCCTAATTTAACCTAAGTATATTTTCCTTGAAATTATGTTGTTCTTACTACTTGTAAAATCATTTATAGCGGCAATATTTCCTTGTCGTGAAAACTTAGACTGAAACAAATAAGACGTAATAAAAATTTTTGTTTGGGCCGGCTATGTTCAGAATAACCTTCAAAACATTAGAATCTTAATAAAGCAATTGGGCTCATAAATTTGGATTCAATAATCGAATAATTCTTTTCATTTGTCGGGGAAACTTGCGATACTTGACCCAGGTCTAATTTGCTTTAATATTTGTCGTGATTGGTGCTTGTTAGCATCACAAAATGGTAAGTCTTGTTGAACAAGAGCCGTTAGGGATGTTGATACAGGGATATGTTACGAACATGTAAAGTCGCTTCCCAGCAATGTTAGTCTTATGGTTGGGAAGAGAGTTCTACAAGGGTATGTATGGGAAATCCGGGGGAATAGAGCCATTGACCCCGACCTTGGCGACCATTTTGGAGACTTTGAATACAATTAACTTTACAATGAACATTTTTCTCTTATCATTATCAGGATCGCAACGGCTTCTCCCTCATAGTGAGAGGATGACTCGCAAGATGTTGTGAAAATGAAGATGTTGTAAGCGACCTTGAATTACCTGCCGAAATGGATGGTCTGAATAATGGAATGTCACTACGCCATTTATTTGGAGTGAAGCGCTCGTGAATGACTGGATTAAAACATGCCTGGAACCAATGAAGGGAAGTTTGTACAGTATTGCCCTTATATACAATGCTTAGATCAGTGGTGGGGAACCTTTTTGATTTGAAAGGCTTCATTAAATTTCGGCAGCTAGCCTAAAGGCGGAGCGAGCAGAATCTTAAAGGATATTGTTCTGTAATTATTATTATATTACAGATAAGTATATTATTTCAATACAAATTGGAAATAACTGGTAAGGCCGCAAAAGAAACTCAAAAAGGCCGCAGATTCCCCACCCCTGGTTTAGATATACATTTATCGAACCGATTCATAAAAGAAAAAAAGGCGAAATTTGGACTTGTGCTATTCGTCTTCTCACCGATTCAACTATATTAATTCATAACAACCAAACTAAAATTGAAAGAAAAAAATGAAGTATCTGAAAGCATTTTAAAAAATTGTCTTCTAGGAGATATTGTCTTGTAATTTCACTTGCAAGTTTTAGGGAAAATATTCGTTATGTTTGGTTATGATTTGTCATCATTTACAATCCGGACATGCAAATAATTTATGGAGGATAATGAAGACAATGGTTGCATCAGAAAATTATTCTTCGAATATATTCATTTGAAAATGTTTTCACAATTGCTTGAGTAGTGACTTGAACAAATATGCTGCCGTGTAAGGAACACAGCCTACTCCAGGTTTTTTCAGACCTTTAACCACTTGGGATCAACAAATGAAATTAACAGGTGGCAAATAAAATAAAATGACAATTAAAAAGAAAATGTCAGTTAAAAGGCGGCTTCATCAGGGTTAAGTACATTCTTTCTAGTGGTGTAGTCGCAAAAACTGTACCGAGACGCTCTAATGACAGTGCCGTAACACTCTAACCTGTGTGACAAAAATTGTACTGTTTTAAGTACATTTTCTCAATTTTTTTCTTATTTACTTCTAATGAAAAAAAGCAGTATTGGAACTGCGTTCCACGTCCACTACACCCCTGATGCTTTCCATTGAAACTTTGTGAAACAAACGTTTGAATACCAATTTATAGCATTTCTAATAAAATAAACAGGAAATATTGTTGCATTTCTGATACACATCATTTCTTATGTCAAATCAATATTCATCAACAGACCGCATCTTACAGAGGAAAAAAATAAGCACTTGACGTTACAGTTCAGCATAAAAGCAGTGTTCCGTGCCATGTGTAGTAACGTTTGTCAACTGACTATAGCGACACGTGAATTAACTTCAATATGAAATAGAAACTTCAGTTATTATTTAATATTTCCAACATAAACTTTATTCTAAATTTGTGCCGTTCAGTGTTTCAGTTTTTGCATGGGTATAACTTTCCTTCACTACTTCTTGAACTGAATGCAATATATATAGTTTTATTTATTGAAAATGAAGTGAGTTTTGTGATACGAAATGTCCATTTGCAAAATGTAAATTTGATTCAACGCTAGATGGGCATAATTCGCAAAATATTAAATTTGGTGAACATATCAACAGCTATTTACTATGACTAGTTTTTGTGTCAACAGATGGCGACACTACAGAAAATGAAACTAGTGGTGTCAGAATATGAAACCAAACATTAATTTTCTGTACGTATTAGTACTCCAATAGATGGCGACAGTATAGGCAAACTCGTAAACTTTGGCGCCAAACTTTGTTGTGACGTCGTATAACCTGCATATCTCCAATTGGTCAGCTTACTACGAAACACTTGTTTCCAATCTACCTCGTACGAAGAGGAAGTAAAGTGAGTTATGGGATAAATGCGAAAGGTAGTGAACGTTGTTGCTCTTCGAACTCCGATTCCATATATTGATTGTTTTTATAGCACCACGTGTTTGTAATTCAAACCATTCTTCAATTTTTCGTTTGAGACGTTACCTGCCATTTGCGCGTTGTGTTTTTATGCGGAATAAGTATCAAAAACTTGCAAATGTCTCACAGAAGAGGAGGATTTAAGTGACAGTCACCTGTTAATGTGATGCGCGTGCATTACTGTGTGGTGTTGCAGAGGAGATGACAGTGTAGGTCAAACGGGAAATGTTACTATCTGTTTTTTCGACCTTCTTCATCGTGGTTTTTCTCATTCTGAATAATACTGGAAGAGTATGTTGTCAATCATCGGACACTTGTGATTGGGTTGGAAGGTAATATAATTTTTCAAATTCATAGTTTGTTAAGAAAAATAAAGTTATGTTTTCAAAATTTAAATATCTCAAAAATTTGAAAATGTTGGGATATATATAAAGTGGAGAATAATTTTTTTATACATTTTTACTCTTAATTTTTTCAAATTTTCCAATAATGGTAATATAATATTATTTGTAGTGCAGTTTTATTCGCGCCACATCGTATTAAAAATATGATTGTGGTTAAACTTCATCATTATAGTAATTTTAGTGAAAAACTTATTAGCAAAATATATCGTTTGTAAAAAAAAAAAAAAAATTCATTAACTTTCCAAAATAGACATTCTGAAGTTTATTAAAATAATTCCATTATGTGGAAGTTAAAAAAATAGTTTTGTTGCTTAATCAAAAACAGCTTTTGAAATATTCACTTTGCTTTAAATTTCATATTCAATATATTTTTAAGTAGGTTAAATTTATTTATTTATTTTTATGCTTCTAACTTCTTTCACGAGTAAAAGATTCATTATATGGAATTCACGTTTTATTCATCCTCTTCCCAAAAACAATTATTACAGTTTTTAAATTTTTATGTGATATTTTATTTCTACTTGAAATATTAGTTACAGAATTTGAATCTAAGAAATACTATGTTAACCCATTAATGCCCAAGTCCCATTTTTTCTGTTATATTTTGCATATTAAATGTTGTGAAATCAAATGGAAATTATTATAAAAAATTCTGCTTGAAAAATTTGTGATTTAGTGCCATTCTCAACGTCCATGTTTAGGCAAAATCCTATTAATGCAAATAAATCTATCAAAACCTAAAATTCATGAAATTCCAAAAAAAAACTTATTCTTACAATTTTATATACTGATATAGGGTAGATGCTGCAGTTTTGGCCACATTAAGAGAAAATTTGAAATGGAAATTTCACAGTGGATAACTGTTTAAAGCATATTAAATCATACTTGTAGTATTCTCCAGCAAATTCTATTGTTTTTCTACTGGTTATAAAATTTTTCTGAAGAATATTTTAGATTTTATGAATTTTTAAATAAATTAACCCAATTTGCACCAGTTTTGGCCACTTCTATGCACCAGTTTCAGCCACACTAATATTATATTTTTAACAGGCATTTTAATGAATTTTCAGCAAAAATAAATTATTTTTATGCAATATGTATTTTAGTTCATTATTTTCTGTCAGGTTCTTTAAGTTGTAATTTTCTAACATAAATGTGAGGTAAACATTCAAAATGGAGATGTTTTTGACATTCCATTTTGAATGGCCTTAATTAACTGCATTAGCAACTTTAGATGGTGAGCAGCAAAATCTTTTTATGGAAATGCTACCTGCCTTCTTATTTTTGATTGGAACCATTACTATGTAAAATGAAAACAAGACTAAATCAGTTACTTTTATTTTAGAAACAAAACTAAATCAGTTACTTTTATTTCAGAAACAAAACTACATCATTTACTTTTTTATTTTAGAAACAAAACTAAATTAGTTGATTTTATTTCATCCAGATATTCTTAAATTTATGTAATGGCTTAAAACACAATAATGAAGCTTGTGGCCGAAACTAGCACATATAGTAAATTTAAAGTACCAGTTTTGGCCACCACCCATTTAAGCTTTAAAAAAATAATTTTGATATGAAATCAGAATAAAAAGAAAGCTTAACTCTTAAACCCTAAGGGTAATCAGTTTTAGATTAATCATTCAATTCTGAGAGCTTGATGATGAAAAACTGCAAAACCTTGTTCCTTAACAAAAACCTTAACAGTTGTGAGCATACTACATGATCATGCATTTAATTTTTTTACAAGCGACATGTTTGAGAAAAATAAACCAATCAGATTGAAAATAGTAAAATAGGGATTGTTTAAATTTTTGGAATGCTTCTTATTGGTTAATTAGAAATTACTGGTTAATTACACAGGCCTGCAAAAAAATACTTTTTGAAAATTGTTTTAATTTTGATGGCTGATTTTTGTGTTATTTTTTGTGCTAATTCTAAAAATGAAATCCATTTATTTCTATCACATAAGGATTTTGTACAAAGTGATTGCATATTCTGAAGGAAATAGTTGAAATCGCGAAATTTGACATTTCATTTAAATTTTATTAATTCATAAATCCACATAAATTACATTTATATCCTATTTCATGTAATTGTTAAGTATAGGTAGAAAGTTACAAGTCCTTATAACGTTTTTTCTTTACCTCAAAAGTTCTTTTGTCACTTTTCCTCCTGTGAACTTTGCAGGGATTGTTTCTTTGTAGCATCCAGCAGTAGTCGGCTATCATGCTGACATTCCATTTTCCTTGATATCGCCTCTCCATTTCCTTTATATCTTGGTGAAATCTTTCACCTTGTTCCTCACTAACTGCACCTAAATTTTCAGGAATATAGTCCAGGTGTGAATCGAGAAAATGAACTTTTAAGCTCAAACTACAGCCTAAAATCTTGAAATTTTTTATCATCTCTTCTACAATAGATTAGTAGTTTGGGTCATTTTTGTTACCAAGAAGGCTAGTAATAACTAGTTTGAAAGATTCTCAGGCTTTTCTTTCGTTTGTTTCCATTTTAGTCTCAAAATTTTCATCTTTCATAATTTTCCTGATGTGTGGTCTTATAAACACACCTTCTTTCAGTTTTGCTTCGGATAAACCCGGGAGCTGGTCACAAAGGTATTTGAAGCATTCACCTTCTTTTGGTAAAGCCTTCACAAATTGTTTCATAAGACCTAATTTTATGTGAAGCGGTGGAAGTAACACTTTTTTTGGCACGCAGGAGAGGTATCCAGTTTCAACTGGTTTTCTCTATCTTTAATATTGTGTTTGATAGGTAATTTACCGATTCAGAGGAATATTCTGGATTGAAATAGTTTCTTGTTTGGTAGTTTAATCCACCAATTTACTATTTTAAGTCCATAAATACGTTTATCGAACTCATATAAATAATACTTTTTTGGTCCGAAATATAATAAATTCGTAAAAAATAGATTGCGATTTGTGATGAAATTGTACGTGATGGAATTTTTTCTTTATTTTTCCAGTAATCAGCATCCAAAAAAACTATAAAAAACACCACTTGTTTACCGACAATTTTTTCATCGCAGACCTGTGTTATAGGAAAAACAGATCTAATGTGGCCAAAAGTGGAGCATCTACCCTATTGCTAGATGCAAATGAATTAATTGATAAGTAATTGAACAAACTTACCTTTTCTTCTGATCATTCCAGAACATTACTTTCGAGTCTGACTTGAAAATAAAAAGGCTGCATTATCAACCAAACACTTCGTATGTGCTACCAGTGTAGTAGAAATATAGTATATATATATATAATATAGAAGAAACGAATACTCAAAAATACTCTTTTTGTGAAATTTATGTTGAAAAAATAATTCTTGTTAGTTTTATGATGCAATTCTACAAGCGTACCAAAAAAGGGACGTTAGGCATTAGTGGGTTAAAATCAACAAACCCGTGAGAGAAATATTTTGTAAGAATTCGAAAAATGCATCATTAATGCAAGTAGAATATTAACGCGGATTTGGATTTTCTGCTCTTTTAAGTTAATGATTGTTAAAAGCAGATTTCCGTGAAAGTTTCCCATCGCCAGATGTTCTCACGTCGAGGAAAAAAATCGGCTTCCCATGCTCTTTAATTGTTCCCACAACCCGCATATCTTTCTAATGCAAACGATTTACTGAAGAAGCCGGTGCGTGCGTTTCATTTGCTGTTCTTGTTGCTATTTTTTTAACTGGAAATTGAATTAACTATTGTAGTTAAAATAATGCAGGTTTCCTGTTGATATTTAATTTTATGAGGATGAAGAAAAAAGAAAAACAAAACTACTTTTCTGAGGCAAAAATGGTTTATTTTACGTCAGAAATTATAGAATTTACTAATGAAGTTTTATTTTGAAGTTGAAACAAATGTTCGAGCATAGGATGTTGAATACTGTTCGAGTTTGAAAGTTGCCAAAAAATATAAGAATGTTAGTTGAGTTTTAGCGCTTTTTTTCTAAAATAGACATCTTATTTTTTAAGTGCTGCTCATTACTATGAAAAATATTTAATCAGTAAATGTTAAGTAGTTCATTTATAAAACAATATAAAAGTTAATTATTCTGTTAAATAAACGTGTTGGTCTTTGTATGATTTATGATTAATAAGTAATTCCGGAAAGCAGCATTGTGTAGTGAAATTTAACCGCATTAGGTTTAAATAGCATATTTTAAAAAATTTTATAATTTATTTTTCAAACTCTTTTTTAAAATTTAATTTATTAACAGCATAGAAAGAGTCTCGTTTTAAGTATAATTTTACAATAATTCCGTCTTTGGAAAAACAGTAAGAAATGTGCAACTACGTATATTTATTTCATCTGTAATTTTATGATTTATTCATAACTTACATATCAACATCAACTAATATGATAATAGAATTGCTTCATTTTGTCCTTTGTATGAGTCATATTTTGACGCATGTCATCAATTCAGACAATTGCATGAAACGTCAGCAACTAAATTGCTCTGTGTCAGTGCTTATTTTATTTGCTAAATTAGAAAATTGCGCTGAATTAAAATAGTATTCAGTGTTATTAATTTTGTTTCGATTAAAAGAATAAGCTGGTTTTAATTTCATGGAACGTCTGCTGTTTTACTTTTATTTTTTATTGAAGCGAAATGTAAATATCATGACACGTGTCGTCTTAACAGTAGAGGGTATTGTCCCATTGTTTAATGTGAATGGATGTCGCGATTAAATGTGGTTTCTGCGGTTTTACTGTGTTTAGTCGTATGCATTCACTAAAGATCACAAAATACCCTTTTTGTCTGTCTGTTATTTTTAAATATAAATTAGTATTTGACATTTGATAATAAAGACAAAATTATCTAAGTAATAATTTCGCGAAGGCACTAAAAGAATAAATCATCAATTTTCAATATTGTGAACTAACAAATTTGCATTCTTATGGATGCGTTATATTTTTTTTTGGTAAACTAACTTTTACCTTGTTGTTTTGAACTAGAATTAACTTTGAAAATACTTCTTTGATTTTGCTTGCATTTGGTTTTGCATCAAATAACTATTTAAACAGTTGCAAGAGGTATGTGCAGTTATGCAGTCGAAAACCATCTACTATTTCATGGAATTCGGTATATACAGAAGTGCGTTCAATTTTTTGTTCAAAACTTAACCGATTCCAACACCACGAACTGCCTATACTGCAACAATGATTTCCATTATGTTTTGCAAAACCAACATGTCTGAACATATGTACAGTAAAGCAGCGGCTATACGTTTTTGAAAGGGCTGACGTTAAACGATGTTTTAAATGAAAATACGTATAATCAAAATTTTAATAAACAACTTTGATTATTGCAGATTTAATGCTACTAATGCAAGTCATTTAAAAGTAACAATTTTAAATTTTTTAAAAATATAGTACTAGTATATTACTACATAGTATTGAAAAAATAATTAAATGTTAAAATTAAGCATTTATCATGAAAGTGAGAAAAGTCATACCTTTATTGCACATCTTGAATACTGATTTTACATTTTTTTTATTTTATACAATTTATGTGCATGCAGGTAGACTTTTATGGGAATGGCAGGGAGGAAAAGGATGTTAACCCTCCTGCTATTCATAAAAAAGTTTCCCCTTAATAGGAAGAAGAAATAATGACCGTGACAGAAAATTAGCGAATTTTAGAAAGGGAGGAAAACAACATATAACCGAAACTTTGTGTCGTATAAGCGAAGTAATTTGTCATTACAATGGCTTTACGAATGAATTGGCACTGTGATGAAACGACGTATTGTAATTGGCTACCAAATGCATTACTCCATCCATTTTTTTTTTCTTTCTATCTTTAGTTAGATTAACAGGCAACGGAGTGGAGTTTTCGGTGTTCTGCTGTGCTGATTTACTGAGAACCTTGCACCTCCATATGAAAAATTGATTTGAATGCAAATAAACTTTTAATTTTGGTAGAGGCACATAATCTTTTTCATGCAGTAGTAAGGCATATTTATTTTCCGTCTTGAAGTAAAGTAAAAAATGAGTTATTTTATCGGATTAAGTTATTGAAAATATATATTGAATGTCATTCCATTCAATATATATTGAATGGATCGTATTACATGATAATAATCGTTAATCTGAATTACGAGAGCTGGTCCTCTTGTTAATATTATGTGTATCTAGAAACAAATAAAAAATATATATACGGTTCATTGGACTCTTTGGATTAAGAATGCCAAATCTCGGTAGTGTACATTTTTAAAACGAATGATGCAAATAACAATCAAATAAAAAATAAATCAATAAAACATAAATAAGTTGAGAAACATATTGTAAAAATTATCGTTCTTTATTTAGACTTTATTTTGCCTTACTTTACCATATATACATATTTTATTTGACATTTGATCTTTAGAACTGTCGTTAATACCTATTGCACTTGTATGCCATTTACAGTTCGCAATTTATTTGCACACGACTGATTGAATTATTATACGACGACGATTAAATTACATTTATATTAGGGACTGTGCGCTATTGTTATCCTGTTGTTCATTTACTCAGCTTTATTGCGTCATTTGATTCCCAATGTTCTTAAATGCATACAACCAAAATTTAGCCTACTTACACCCCCTAATTTTCTTTCGATATACAGTGCTCCGAGTAGAAATATTTCTGTTTGAACCATCCAATCACTTTTCTTAAAGTAGATCACTCTCCCTGATAAATTGTTCTGTTATAAAATTTCTCATTAGAATTACAGTGGAACTTGGATAGTTACACGTGACGAAACTAAAAATAAGGATTGTCCAAAAATTTGAATTAAATAAATCTGCCTCCTGTTAACATTATTTTAAATAGGAAATTCAAGGGACTAGAGAAAAATTATAATTAAAAAAGTTCGAACTAGCCAAGTTTCTCTGTGTTTGTCGAAAATCAGCTTAGCAGCTAACTTTTGAAGGGAAGACGGTTGAGCTTCAGATTGTTACAATTTCGCCTACAAAGTGATAATGGCTAACAGATGCCCTTCGTTTATGAGGGAATCGCACCAATTCATGTTTTTCGGTGTTGTAGGCGAAGCTATCCATCAATGGCTGTCATTCTGCTGACAAATGGATTCTTTAAGTCGAGAAACTGATCGACTCGAATTGTGTCCTCTGGCAGCCCATCCATCAAGAATTGGAAGCGCCAAGTAATTTGTTGCACCTGCTGCAATTGACTTTCAAGAATGGATTAACTTTTCAATCATATTGCCAGAAAACGATTTTTTAGAACATTATGGCGGAGTTTTGCTGTTGATGACGTAGATTGCTGATGTGTTGGTGGAAAATTAATTCGGCGAAAAATGGACTTGCCATTAATTCACTTAAAGCTTCTCATTCGACAATTAGAAGTCGCTTCGAAAGATTTTAATATCGAGTGGTTGTTGCCGAAAATAAATGTTTCAGTTAATAATTCTCGTGCTGTAAACTATTGTTCTTTTTTTTTTATATTTAACTGAAGAGAAAACAAATGATTCACTTTATAAAAAGTCAAACCAGCGATTAACTAAAATTAACTCGGCAGGTATTCTAAAATAAGAATTATTGTTATTCGTAAATCTTAGTGCACAAGACTATTTCTAGAGCATTAAATTAAAAGAATATGAACTTGAAAGTGTATTGTATTTTCACCTAAGTAACCTCTCTTAAAACCTGTAGAAAATGAACATGATATATAAGGAAGAGTACACTAAGTGCAGATGTTTGACAGATAGATCTAAAGGTTGAAGTCGTTTTAACCATTTTTTACAGTATTCTCATTTAGACAATTGTTGGGTTGGGTTTATGTTCATAATAGTCAGAGTTGGTTCATTTTTAGGAGTAGATCATGCTTAACTTATACTTTTTAATTACTCTATTTGAGAATATGCATTTTCATTAAATATGCTGATTTTTAAATATCATCTTTCGTTACTATTATCGGTTAAATAATATTGCTTGAATAGCAAAACTTCTTCAAATTTGATCTTCTTTTTCCGAGTGTCTCTGGTAGCATTGCATTTTGTTGTTAGCTGTTGCTGTTTTGTTAATTCAAAGTTACGATTGTGAATTCTATTTATCTCAAATTTCCGATAGGTTGAGCTACAACTCTAGTTGGCAGTTCATAGGAAGTTAGGAGCGACCACATCATCGCTATATGACGTGTAATACTTTTTGTTGCACTTTACACTAGCTGAACCCGGCAGTCTGTACTTAAAAAAGGCAATGTTTGTGTGTGTGTGTCTGCGATGTCCAGACGAATCTATCGCACTTACAGCCATGAAATTTGGCACACAGGTAGTCGTAATGGTGACTGAATGCACCTCGAAGCCGGAATTTTAAAATTTTAATCTAGAAAATTTTTTATTTAATGTTTTGTGTTGTTTTGTGTCATTTTTGGCACGTTTACGGCCGTAGTATCTTTCCTAATGATCGTTGAAAAACAACCCATGCGCCATCGGATAGAACGAACGATTTTCGTGCTAATGAAGTTTGTTTTGAACGTCTAACGTAATTTACTGAATTTTGAGAATTTTTAAAAAAATAGTAAGTTTTGCCATCGAAATTTTATTTTTGTTTTTAAATTTGCTGCATCCAACGTTCTAATAATACTATTCTTTTCAATTTTTTCAGCTTATAACTGCAACTGTTCTGTCGGATTTAAAACAAGAATGGTTAAAATATCGTTAATTTATTTTTCCCTGATCCTGAAAGATATTTTTCCTCTAGCGAGTTTCCTCGCGCGGCACTTCTTCGGAACGTTGCTGCCAATTTTGATTGGCTGACGGAGCAGACCGAGGTTACGTCTTAACCTTCAACTGAATGAATTACTTTATTTTCGGATTATTATTTTTTGTTGTGATGTTGTTTTCAAAACTTTTTCATGTCATTGTGGGCGTTTTTTATTTTTATTATTATTATTATTATTTTGTTGGAAGTCCAAATTCGACGGGCAACGCCGTGCGTTCCGCAGTGTCTCAACGTGTTTAAGTCTCGCATATTTTACTTGCTGCATAATAATCATTTTCACGTTGCAATTTTTAAATATTGTTTCGGATTAACGTACTCTGTATGGTTTTTCTACAGTTGAAATGTCATTATCGCGAAGAAAAATAAGCGGAAAATCAATAATGTGTATCTTTTGTTTTGTTTTCAGAACTTTTTCATTGTCATTGTGGGAGTTTTTTCTTTTTCATTTTGTTGAATTCCTGATTCCAGGGGCAACGCCTTGCGCGTATTGCTAGTGCTTTGCTATTGCTAGATTTGAAAATATATATAGATTAAATTAATACAATTGAAAGTTTGATATCAATTATTGTATTTATTTAAAATTATATATATATAAGGCAGTGTTCGTACGTGTGTTTTGATGTGTGTGGATCGATTTACTTGATCACTTGAATTTCCAATAAAATATATTCGCAAAAATTTGTGGTCAGCATCCGTAAATGGTAACAAAGAGCCTGCTGTATGGTATGTTTGTTCTTGAATCTTGAATGTTGGCATATAATTCTCAGTTATTAAATTCTTAGCACCAAACGAAGTCATTTGAAAGCATGTATTATAATTTCGTATATTATTCAAAAAATGCTTCGATTGTGTTGTAGTACCAGCGACCAATGAGAACAATGGCTAAGTGGTGCCTTCAATAGTGTCAATTTAACTTTACCATTCAAACAACACATCCCAGGTTCTTCATTCTTTAATTTTAATGCCTTTCAATTTGTGCAAACTTTAATCATAGTTTCAACAACCACAACTGGATGCAAACTATATTCAATTTTCGAATTATACTGAAATGCAATACGGTCAAGTTTTACAAATTAATTTAATCGATTCATTTGCATGCGTAATGAACTATTGCCACGTTGTTCATTTCGATCACTTTACGACAAAGATTGTCTTAATTCTCTAATTCTTACTCGACTTGCTTTATTTCGTGCTTCGTGTTGTGATGATTCAGTAGAATGTGATTGTGATATATGTAATCTATTTCCTTCATTTCGTTGAGCTGTTTCTTCTTCTGTATCATTTTGTCTTTATTCTCGTTTTCTCTTGGCTGCATTTGTACGACGACCAATATTTTGTCGTTTTGGTGGCATTTTTATCAACATCAAAATGCAATTCCAACAGCAGAGTCGAACATTCAGAATGTAAAATCAAAATACTTACAAAACTTCACTTCATAATGCAGCAAAATCATTACAATTAGTATTGAACATTAAGAAACTTACAAAAATATAAAAAATTGACATTACAGAACTTCACAAAAATTTAACCGTCAGTTAAAAGTCAGAATGTAAATAAACCCAATTATCAAAACAACAGCACTCGAGCTTTCCTCTAAGCATGCGCGACAGCATTTCTTACCTCGTGAACTTCAATGTGAGAAGTGCCGTCTTGTTGCGCCATCTATAATTAATTAATGGTACTGCTAATATTGATATTATATTTGTGATGTTTCTGTCTTTTGAAGGAAGACACCAGATTTTAGAAAAATATATCTATTTGGACATAGACAAACACAAGACAGACAACACACATAAAAATTATATTGCGGTACGTTGCACTCAGAAGCCAGAGCTATTTCAAAAATAACGACCACAAATAGGCCTAAGATCTCGCCTCTCTTCCCGAGGTCGATTCCAAAACCCTCTTGTTTACAAAAAGCTACCCTGCGTTAGGAAGGAGTTGCGCCAAGCGTTCTGTTAACCATCTCCAACGGTAGCTAAACATTACAATATTATTAGGCCCCCAATTTTCTTTCAACTGGTCAGATCGAGGATTTCCATAGCTTTAAACCTTCTCCGGACAACGCGGATCATTTTCGCTGTAAATTGGTCCAGCAGTTTTTTAGCCTATAACAAACACACATACAAACATTGCCTTTTATATATAGATAGAAAGAGAGCCATGAAATTAAAACAGCGATCGTTTTAAGTATATAATTTCATTGCATAGAATATGGATTGTTAGAATTTAAAACTACTTTATGGTCAAATAAACATCAATTACTTTAAAAAAATTATTTTGCTAGTATTCTGCATTACATAAATATGTGTAATTATTTTCCATTCTGTCATTTCGAGATGTCTCTGACTGTAGCTTTTTTATTGGTAATTGAATTATCCAAGTTGACTCGCCAACTACTTTAAATTGGCCAATTATGAAGTTAGTTGAATGCATTAACTTACATGGATCTATAAAAATTGGTATTTACAAAATTTTCTGATATGTGCGTTATTACTAAAAAGTTTCCTAATCAATCATTGACTTGCAGCTTATAGGGAATTTTTTTAAAAAAATATTTTATTTCTGATGTAAATCGTAGATAATAAGTATTAAAATAAGCTCCCGAACGAGTTCTACCAGAAAAAAGTTTTTCCCGAGATGATGTTGCGCCACGTTCCCGAATGAAACATGATTTGACCTTTGTTATAAATTCATTTATTCCACGTAATCTCTAAAGCCTGCTGCAATATGTTCTCTGTCATATCAACAGTCTTAATTAATTTAAGACTTCTCAATTATTTTGTCTTAGGAAACACGAAAAAGAAAATGAACGATATGTCTTGATACGAAACTTAGTGTCCACTTTTCCTTGAAAAATAAACATCTGTTCCTCGTATGTATCGCGCTCTCCTTTCTGCATTCTCGATTGTAAATAAAGTGGCGATATTCCAGCAATTCACTTTATCAACACTCGACGGATGTTATCTGAGTTGTTGACGCGTTGATTACTCCAGCGTTGCACAAGATACCATGTTCCTGAGTCATTCAATAAACCCCGCCAAATAAATAATTCGTATGCATTCGTGTTCTTTCTGGATTCTGCTTCTTTGTGGCGGCGCTTAAATGAAGAATGAAAGCGTGCTTTCTGAATCTTTATTTTTATGTTAATAATCCGAAGACATGTTTTTTTTTATTTATTCAAACAACTTTCTGCATTATCCCTAAATATGAAATTGCTTTAGGTAAATTCTTGTAGTTTTCAGATCTCGTGCCACTTTCTTCCGACTGTATCTTCTAAGAGTCACATTATTTTAATATTTTTACGTTTCTGAACAGTTTATTTAAAAAGTTAAATTTTCTTGGTCAGTTAGTTCTTTAATAATGTTTTTAAAAACAAAGAAAAGTTTTTAAACAGCAATACCAATTAGCGAATTAAACCGCAATAGCTGCGAGATTTTTGAAGTATTTTAACCGAATAATATAATATTTAATTTTCAGTAATTTTTACAGTTGTACACCATATTAAACAAAGTGCGCTAAATATTTTTATAATATGCAAACTTGCATAGGAAATGGTCACTTTCACCGAAAATGTTTTATTTCGTATTCTTTCAAAAATAAACTTGTATTTTTCTTATTAGTATATAAGTAGTTTGTAAGCCATTTTCATGTTAAAAATAACAAAATATAAAAACAAACTTTGTAATTATTATGATTAGAACTTAGCACAGCTATTGATAAAATTAACCTATTTTCTTGTCAAAACAGTACCAATTTCCTAGACACGTTGCTGTTAAATCAACTATCAACATTCTGACTCTGCTAGAAAAAGATTCTTTTTATGTGGAGTGCCGCGTATTGGTATAATATGACCGTAGCTTTGGGCGAAGAAAAAGTATGGGGAATATTTCCAGACTATTCATTAAATGCTACTTAAGATAATCATTATTTTCAGTAGTCGTTAAAATTAGTAGCCTCCAATTATCATCAGAGTTTAAGTGGTTGGTTGAAAAACGAGAACTTGTGATTTTCACACGCATGGGCAAGTTACGTTGCTTCGACTAAAAAAAAGCTGTACACATGTATTTATTTAACGTAGGACTACGTTCCTCCCATTGGTGTCTCAGAAAGGAATTTGATTCACACGCCAAAACGCCACAAAAAACATTGTATGGGAGTTCCTCTATATCTCAGTAACTACATATGTTAAAAACATAACTAATGTCTTATTTTAGAGATAAAGGATAACAACAGAAGTTACAAAAAAAAATTTGAAAATCGGAAAAGAGTCACGCGAATAAAGTAATCTTACACCTATAACATCAGCGGCTGTTTGAAAAAGACAGCCTCCCATCATTTTTTTGTAACCTATAATATACCAAACAAACGTAGAATATTTTCTTACTTTTAATTATACCACAAATGATATTCCGATCCACTCAAGAACATATGATTGTAATAAAATATAATGACTAACCATCGACAATTTGAAGAGTAAAAGGTAATTAAAAATTTTAAATGAAATTTGATTTAAAATATGAAAACTGTTTTCTACTTTGGCAGCGACCTATAGATCATTATTAAATTCATATTGAAAGGAACATTATTTGTGGAATAAGGTCAAAAGTTTGAACAAATTCGTCAGAAACAAACGCGGAACGTTTGTACGAACAATTGAGGGAGGAACATAGGTTTGTCAATTGAATCTCAGTCACAGAGAAGAAGAATCAGAGGTCTCACTCCCATAGACCCTAATGGCAACTTTTTTAACATTGAACGTCACATAGACAGTACGCCCTCTATCGCAGACTACGGAACTAACCAGAATACGCCAGCGTGACGTCACTGCGACGCAACTGGAAACGAAACCAATACTTATCGTCATGACAACGATGTGAACAATTATTAAAGTATTTATTGTATTTCTAACTCGTTTTTCGACGATTATTAAATTTAAGAATATATAATTTCTTTTGATACATTGTTAATTTGACAGCCTAAATTGTAAAATTTTAAAATAATGTTTTTTTTCACTAAATTCACCTATTCTTTAATACAGAAATTAAAAATAAATATACATTAAAAAAATTTATTCGTCTCTTGTAGAGTACAAATAATTTAAAACATATGGATGTATAATTTAAGAAGTATAAAGTATTTTTCAAATTATTAAACTTCATTTATTCTTTATCATAATTTTTATATTAGATCATATATTTTTTTGAAAAATCTGCACGAAATTAATTTTTGTCGATAAAGTTAATATACTATCTTTTTCAGAATATATTTACACTTCAAAAATAAATTAATTTTTAAGAAATAAATATTCATACTTATTCAAGATAGAGTGTAATTTCCATAAAGAAAATTCATTTGCGATTTTTTTTTTTAACTTTGCAAGAAATTAATTTTTGTGGCTCAAGTAAATACTATATATCTCTTTCAGAATATTTTAAAACTTCAACAATAAATTTCAATTAATTCTCTCCAAGATACAAAAATTGCTACAATGCAATTTCCATAAAGAAAATTTATTTGTGATTTTTTTTAACTCTGTAAGAAATTCATTTTTAAAAATTATGTTAATATTATACTATTTTTTTTAAATATATTAAAACTTCACCAATACATTAATTTTTAATAACATTCATTATTATTCCAGATACAAAAATTAAAATGCAATTTCCATACAATAAAATTCATTTTTGAAGTTTATTTTTCTGAATTTTTCCAACCCTAACAACAAATTGTCTTGCTAAGTTGTTATAATAAATGTTTAATATTCAAAATAATGTAAAATTTCTTTATTGAACCAACATAATAAATTACAAAACATTGCAACTGCATAACATTTCCAACAAACATTGACTAGAAACCAGAATGATTTGTTGTGTATAGTTTAAAAACATTCAATATAAGAGAGTGTAATAAAATAAACCAAGAGCTGAGCATAATTGAATGACTTTTGTACATAGGGTGGCCCTAGGTCAGGATTTTAAACTCCCGACACACTACGCTCATACTGTCCAGCATAGTAATAATTTTATTCTGAAATTATAATTTTTGATTAAACAGTATAAACAAATTTTCCCTTTTTGGAATAACATTTGCAAGCTTATCTATAAAAAAATCATCAAGAATTACAAGCATAAAACATATTTCAACTTTTTCTGAACTTGCATTGCATTTCAGATTATTGTTCATCATTTAGGCATGTTTAATCATTATTTTACAAAAGAAATTTAAAAAAAACTCATGCCTCCTCTTCGTGTTCTGGATTAGAAAATATATATATTAACTTTAATTAAAACAATGAAAATAAGTTAAAATCAAACAAAAACATCCATGCAAATTGATGAAATATTGTAACAAATAAGTCTCTGCCATTTTAATAATATCATATTCTTTAAAATATATGAAAAAATGGTATGTTTATCTAATTTATCAGCTTTATGTATCAGTTACTTTTCACAATTTATACATTCAAGAGATAAACTTTTTACAGCAAAATAAACTCAAATATAAGATCAAGCGTTTTATTTCGATGATATTCAGGGTACTTAGTGTGTAAAGTTATCCATATTTTATTTGCTGAACAGCACCATGCAATGAATTTACCTAATGTAAACAATCATTTGATCAGTTTTAAACTGCTGAGGATAAATGGTTAAATAATTCATCTTATCAAATTTTTTATTGTAAATTCATAATATATTTTGTTGAAGAAGATTATCCATGGATGGACTCTAGGAATTAAATCATTCTTCTGCAGCCATCCTGTAGACAGTCCAGCTTCAACAATGACCGAGTTCCTGAAAGAACAAGCAAATTTCTAGTACATTCCCATTTATATAAAATAAACTATAAAAATAAATTCTTTTTATAAAAGGCACTACCTCATTGTCATGCATAAATATTAGTAAATAAATATTCAACTGAGAGGGTTTCTGATCAATAATTAGTAATTAGAATTCTAAGAAAGTCATTTACAAGTAACTTTCTTATGTTAAGATGTGTTAATTAAAACAGATCAAAATATTTTGATATCCTTAATAAAATAGTTTTACATAATATGTTTAGTAGATAAACTTCCTGTATTTAAATAATAGAAATGAGAATGAATAGTTTAATTTTTATTTGGAAAATTCTAAATATTATTCACATTTAAAAAATATTAATAAAAACAAGAACTTAAAATGCAATATAGCCTTAACCAGACTACAGATTCTTAATCAGTTCCTTATTCAACTGCATCTCACAATAGCCCATTTTTAACATAGAATACACATCTAAAAATTACTTTGCATTTGTAAGCACAAATAATAATTTTCATACTGTAAAATTTCATAGGTAGAAGCTCCAGTTTTGGTCAGATTAAGAGAAAATTTGAAATTGAAATTTCACAGTGGATGACTGTTTAAAGCATGTTAAATCATACTTATACTATTCTTTAGCAAATTTTATTGGCTTTCTGTGAGTTATAAAATTTTTCTGAAGAATATTTTAGATTTTGAGTTATGAATTTTTAAATAAATTAACCCAATTTGCAGCAGTTTTGGCCACACTAATATTATATTTTTAACAGACATTTTAATGAATTTTCAGCCAAAATAAATCAATTTTATGCAATATGTATTTTAGTTCATTATTTTCTCTTATTTTAAATGTGATTTTTTTTATGAATTTATAAAGATATGTAATAAAATTTACCCAAGCTGATTTTCGCTATAGATTTCAATTTTTAAATAAGAAACAGGAATGCAGTAAACAATAATTTAATTTGGTTGATAAAATACAAACTGTATATACTCACATAACTTTTTTGATAAAATATGAAACCAAAAAATGGGGATAGGAATAAACTTGCATTGCAAGTACTTAAAGCATAGTTTTTTTTTAAACCTTATAAATCAAGAATTTGCCTTATTATACTCACTAACAATATCCACATATATATTTTTTTTATGATTTTTAACTTCAACATTAATCAAATTCATTTTTTAAAATTAGAGCAATCAATGCACACGAAAGAATATTCCTCAGCACTTGAGTCAGGTTCCTCAAGTTGAAATTTTCTAACATAAATGTGAGGTAAACATTCAAAATGGAGATGTTTTTGACATTCCATTTTGAATTGCATTAGCAACTTTATATGGTGAGTAGCAAAATCTTTTTATGGAAATGCTACCTGCCATCTTATTTTTGATTGGAGCCATTACTATGCAAAGCGAAACAAAACTAAGTCAGTTATTATTATTTTAGAAACAAAATTAAATCAGTTTGCTTTTATTTTAGAAATAAAACTAAATTAGTTGCTTTTATTTCAGAAAAATAAATCAAAATAATCTAAAAATGTTAGAAAACTTTATCCTAATATCTGCAATATAGTCATACATATATTATTACATACATAATTTTTAATATACAGCTGTATTTCTATTGACATAAAATCTCAATATAGTTAATTTTAATGATAAAATAATTGTAGCTTGGAAATTATTATAACAGTTAACAATAAATATTTGGAGAGTAATAGGCAAAGGATCGATATCTTTCGGGGTTATTTTTAATTCCACGTCATATTATTCAGCAATAAATATAAAAAAATACAAAAATTGACAAGGTATATTGCATGGACACTCAGCATTATTCCATACAGATAAACAGTTTAAAAGTCTACTGTAATTGCACGAAAATAAACAAAACTTCATTACTTTATTTATTAAAGCGAAAATAAATGTTTCCTATCTATTAATTCATGCAAATTGTCTTTCATAAAAATTAAAAACACTTATTAAACCTACCTGTTCTTATGAAGAGGATCATCGTATGCAAAGGTACACAACATGGTGCCGACTTCGGAATTTTCCTTTTGAAAACGCGGGAATCCACAGAGAAATGCACACAGAAAATACAAAATCCACACAAATTTAAGCACAATAATAATTCTAAGCTAAATAAATCCAAGAAAAATTAATAAATAAGCTTGTCTCTATGGCATAGAACAACGAAGTCAGCCACGAACAACGTCCAAGGGCAATATGGCGTTCAGTTTCTGTTATGGTTTCGCTTTGTAGTTCACGACTTCGCGAGTGGGGGCGCTGAAGAAATTACGGAGTGAGACCTCTGATTCTTTTTCTCTGTGTCTCAGTTCTAATAGAGATTCTCAATTCTCTAATAGAGTTTTAACCATTTGTGTGCCTACTTGGCGCACCTGCCTGAAATTATGTGTCCCTAAACTTGGACTCAACAACAACGAATGGCCTACGTTGCTCGTGCCTGTTCTTCATTTACAGTCTGCTGGTTTCAAACCTAAAACGAAACGTGGAATATCGGAAAGTTTCTTTTGCGACTGCTATTTTAGTCGTTCAGAAGTCAATGCGGATAAATCCAGGAAAAAAATAATGTTTTTTAATACAATAATTTTTAAAATTTTTGGTTTATTAATTTGATTAGTGAAAGTATATTAAGTCTTCTAATGAAGCAAGGAGTGAATCTTTTAATAACTAAAAATAATGTTATTAATTCCATCAAAATTTACAAAAACAAGAAGACATCAAAATATGGACTTAATCCACTTTGACTTCTGAGCGACTCATTTGTGGATCATTTTTTCTCTCATAAATTTACTAGATTCCAAGATATAGGAATCGCGATGTTTTTTCTGTAAATGGCTTGTGTGCATGGGCGTGTGTGTATCATCCGTTATTAATTATGTGGGAATATGGGCACAAGGAAATTAAATTTCATTCTAGTATTCCCTAATTGAATCAATCTTAACTTTAGTTTTATTTTTTAATAAAATTCAAAAACGAGTTAAAGATGACAATACTGTGATACATATTAGTTTATATTTCGTTGAAATATGTATAAATAAGTACAGTGGCGATTCTATTCTTCGCCCCGCCTCCCCCCCCCCCGAGGTCATAAAAATTTTGTATCGTAGTGACGAATGTCAAACCTCATGGCGTATGTAAACCAAAACACTTTAATTTTACAGACTTTACTCATCTGACAATAAGAATCATAAAGAACACTACAATACTTTCGATAATTTAATAAAAAAATACAATGAAATAACTAGCCAAAAAATGTTTTAGACCGCATCAACGCTACAAGTGGAATGTCTAGAAAAGTAGGAAAATTTTCGAACCTGTCAAGCCAGAAAGCAATGTTGTCACGATTTTATTATTTTTTTTTTTGAAATTAAAATTAAGAACAAACAGTTGTAGTGATTTTAAATAAAATCAAGAATTTTGGTTTAGCTCGGGGGGAGGGAGGAAGCTGCAGCCCGATAGCCCCTCCCCTCGATTCGCCACTGAATTAGTATAAACATATGGTAGAAATGTTTCTTTTAGAAATTGTTGCAATTTTGAAAACATATCTTTGCATAGTACTTTTTCCCCCTGTGATGTGAAGAATTGAAAATAAATTTAAATATTTGAAGCAATGCTGACATGTATTTTTTAAATTTACGTAAATGGAAGTCATCGTACTTTTGACTTTTATATTTAGTTCTCAAATAAAGAATCAAATTTTCATACGTTTTTATCTACGTTTCAGTTTTGCAATTCTTGAATTTGTATAATCACTTTACAGGTTTTTTTTCTTTATCGGGATAAGAATTTTTTTCTAATTTCTAGTTCCGAGAAGATTTGATTTTCTGTCGGGTTCTTTATTTCACGTTTTGTTTAAAATATGAAACCATTTTTTAGAAGTTTGAGCTTTCTACTATACCATTTGAAGTCGAGTTGTATAAATCACATGATATTAAGTTTTCATTTTCCGACAAAAGAAAAATTTCAATTTCTTTTTCTAAGAACTTGCCATTTTGTTTTTTCTTAAAACAGACCGGGATTGTTTTTGTTTTGTTTATACGAATTGGAAATATAAACAATTCGACATCATATATGTTTTTTTTTAAAAGATAATTTTAAAAGAAATTTTTATGTTATTTGTTTATTTTACGATTTAAAGCATATTCGTCTGTATGAATAAAAAAAAAAGGAAAAAGAATATTACGTAGGTAAAAGACTAGGAAATCGTGATCGAGAATGTTTAAAGCGATCATCTCTGTTTCGTCTGCAGACGATACCGGTTTGCTTTTAACTTCCAGGGAAATTGGCAACTTTTATACATGTTTATTCCTCTTTTTTTCCTTCCTATTTTGTTTTCTGATGCTGCAGGTTGTTCTGAGGCATCACAGTCACGGTTTGCAGTGCTACTCCCCCTTATGGAGCATGCGCTATGGTTTTTGCCCCCTGGCTATCGCTCCAGTTCTTCCTCGTGTCAGATTTTCATTTTGCTTCTCACGGGAAACCGAAATGCATTCCTAAGCAAAGGGTCGAAGGTACGAGGGAATTAAATGTGTACTTTCGGGATGGTCAGTGTGTGATTATTCAACTTTTCTTCTTCTGTTCTTTCTTTCTTCTTCTTTTATTGGCGACAGTTTATGTTTGGGGAAGTAAAAGAGACATAAATCTGGCAACACTAATTTGATGTGTTTTTAATTACTCTTTTCCTCATTTCGATTTTTTTTTTAGTCAGGTGTTTCTCCTCGATATTACATTCTTTTTCTTCTTGTAGACTTTACTCCTCCCCCCCCCGTTATGAATATTATGTCTGTTTTCCAGTCCTTTGGTTTTCTCTTTATTTATTGTGATAATAATAACGCAAGTATTGTTTTATGCGACACTTCTGAATGCCATCATTAATTTGGAAATTAAGGTTACCACGAAACATTACAAGAGAATGCAGTGTCCTAATCTAGGGGTATTATATGCGATTTATAACGTTTTTATTTCGTTATTCTGTTTTATCGATCAAACGAAGACGAAGAAACTAACATGCTGTGTGCGGTTAC
Source organism: Araneus ventricosus (assembly GCA_013235015.1). NCBI lineage: Eukaryota > Metazoa > Arthropoda > Arachnida > Araneae > Araneidae > Araneus > Araneus ventricosus. The sequence continues at coordinate 55,063 of BGPR01003320.1, read as the reverse complement.
CACAAAAATTACCGTTTTGCAGAAGTAATTAGGTTATAGTTATGTTACAAGCATTGTACTGTGTGACGCTTTTCAATTTGGTCATTGTTTTTGTGGTAACAGTGCTAAACAAGCTAAGGTGTAACATTCAAACATTACGTCAGAATCAGGGATGTAGTGGAATCGGAACGCCGCTCTGTCGCTGCCCTTTTTCCCCACGAGAAATTATAATTAATTTTAATTTAATATATTGTTTATTTATCATTTATGAATGCTTCATTTTTTATTTATTTTCCAACATCGCAATCGTGACGAAATTTTCAGGACGGAAAACGGACCACCAAAGTTATTTCCTGTGAAAAAAGGGTTCAGAGTGGAGAAGCTAAAGAAAAGAACATTTCTTTGAAAAAATGGTATCTGGTAATTTTTATGACCATCGTTTTAGTTATCGTCGTTCTTATAAGTTAATTAATCTAGTTTCCGGGATTGATGATTTTCATTGTCTGGAACAGTGATAAATATTAGAGGGATACTGCAATGACTTGTCGCGAGTTCAAGACAAAATTAAAACTGTGTTAATATATTTTTTCATTACCTTCTTGTGCTCGAAGCAGATGAGAAACCATTGTAATTTTTAATGAATAAGACCTCCAGATATTCATGAATCTCCACGTTTTAGACTTTCCCAAATCCGATTAATTCATAAAGCCTCGGTGGCTTAGTGGAAGGTGCACCTTCCCATGTGTGTGATTTGATATTCAAATTCAATGATAATCCAGTTTGTCCTTTTTTTATTTATTTACAACACACACACATATAAACACCATTACGACAAAAACATATAAAATAGAAACATCACATGGCTTAGAGCTCGATCAAAATCCACACCCGCCTGTGGGCAGGGTCAGAAGGTATCTGCTGGTGAATCCCTTCGGGCGTGGGGATGACAGTTCTATTTTTCCCTTTCTAGGGATTACTGTAGCCAAGTTGCCACAGAAAGGTCTCGGTTTCGGGCCCGTAGTTTTCCAGGTTCTAACCCAGGGGTGAAAATCCTCCGCGGATCCGCGATTTTCCGCTTTTTTGTATTATTTGTAAACTGATATTTATTTGTGACTTTTTCTTTTATAAAGGAAAATATGATGTATATATTTTAAGTTTATTATATGTATTTTATAAAAAAATATTGATATTATAAAACATTATTTATGAATTGTATTTTTTTTAAGAAAGTGAGTAAGAAAACATTGATTTTATAATGTTAAAAATAAGTATTTGTAATTGAAAAAATTCATACATGGCTGTAAGCAAGGCCATATTTGTTTCATAATTTTTTTGTGATGAGTAAATCATTCAGTAATAAGTGTTTACTTATCTCTTCCTTAATGTATGTCGCTATTCACGTAAAAATGTAGCTACTCTCGTGAATTTTCCTCTTTTCTGTATCTTTGCTGTTTTCACCCCTGTAAAACCAGATTAAACTGAAGATCCTCCGTGTGTGGTGCCTGTTGCACGCTAAATCATACATCGTGGCCAAGCGTCCTCCCGCTGGTATGGTGCGAAAGTTTCATGATAGAGGTACTAGCTCAGGTGACGCTCTCGTCATCTGACCGCGATTCAAAATTACGAGGTCCAAGTTGCTTCAAAACGGTGCATAAATGTAACTGAACTAAGCCGATAAATTCATTTGGAATTCTGTCTGTCTGCCGGTGTGTATGTGAACACTGTGATTTAACAACGGAACCAGCGAAACTGGTGAAATTTGATTTGTAGCCTTTACACCAAAATTGTAGATCTGTCATAGTTTGGATAAAATGCGCCAAAAGAAAGATTAATTATCTATTTTACTATCCGTCTCAATTTTTGGACTAGTTCGATGAATGGAAAGATATAGTATACTAAAATGATACTCGATTGTCTTCGCTATACAGCGAAACTAAACTCGAAACGCTCCATTTTCTGGAAATCAAGGGGAGAATACTCCCGATTTTATTCATTTTCAGAATTCCCATTGCACTGGGTGTTTCAAAATGAATTATCGTGCAGTGGTGTAGTCGCAAAATAAGCAATGCCGGGACGCTCTAAAAGAAGTGCCGGAACGTTCTAAAAAGTACGCTGTTTTAAAGACGTTTTCAAGATTTTTACTTATTTATTTCTCTTGAAAGAAAAAAAGGGGGTTTTGAAGCTATACGATATTCATTAACTTTGACTTACAGTGATAAATGATACATGAAATGAAACAGTAACTAAAACAATTTTTGCTACAAGTGTTCAATGCGGGCACCGTTCATCCCACGGCACACATCAAGGCGATAGGCGAGTTTTTCCCATGCAGTGATTAGCATGTCGGGAGTAATTGATGCAACAGCTGCTTTGGCCCTGTTTCTCAGATCGGCAAGCCAATTGGTAGCGGAGGCACATACACATGATCCTTTATAACCCCCGAAGAAAATCCTCCAGATTTAAAAGGGCTGTATGTGAAAGACTCTCATATCTGTCCCGTAACTTTTATATCTACTAAGACTTGAAGTGCTTTCAAACTGAAGGCATCGTGCACGGATTTGGTTATCACTCGAGAAGTCGTAATCGGACTTAATACCAGGGCCAGTTTTCCCATGGGACCAACCTAAGCCATGGCATATAGGGCGCAGCCATCAGGGGGCGGATATACGGAAGAAATAACTAAATATTTACTAATATTCAGTATTATTTTGAAAAGATCATATGAAAGTATGGGTTTTTAAAAATTTCAATTCGTTACATTAAATATATGGAGCGATTCATTTCTTTTTCTCGTCTTTGGACCTTATCGTCACGTACCCTTGTGCTTCTTTGCGTTGAAATAGATTTAACCTTTTGCGGACAGGTACGGCGCATAATGTGCGCCACAATTCACCGATTTCGAAATTGAGGTGCAGGAAATCCAGTTAACGAAGATGATAGCGGCTAAAAAAATAAAGTTTTGTGCAATTAAATAAGCACATAGTTGGAAAAAATGGGATGGCGTATCAAGTGTGCTAACCTGATCTGAGTGTTCTAAAAAGTTACCTGTCCGTCCGCAAAGGGTTAATAAGCTCTATCCACTTCAGTGACCGTTCAAGATTATTCATGGGCAAAAGCGCAAACGAAGAAGTTCTAGTAGGTATTTCAGGCGATTTCAAGAAATCCTATGAAGTAATTTTGTCGTTTGTTAAATCTGTTTATGATATGTTTCAAAAACAACCTATTGTATATTAAAATGACAATTATATATTAACTCTTTTGAGAGGGGGCGCAGAATATGGTTTGGCTAGGGCGTAGAAATGTGTAAATCCGATCCGGTCTAATACAGAACGTATGTTCAACTGCGATTACAGATTCACACTTAACAAACTTTAAAACACAGAACGCTTTCCGTTCGGGATTCGCCATTTTTGCGGAATGCAGAGGCAACAGGTTATGAGCGTGTCCAATGGCATTGTTAATATTTGAGTCTGGAATTGAGTCATTATTGTGTACCTCATGTAAGAGGTATAATAAGCTTTTGAAACCTTGATATTCATTTTGAAATACCAAATATATTGCATTATCTGGGGCTTTATTATGAAACTATTCTTTATAGATAGGAAATTTAACATTAAATCTGTAGAAATTGTTGTGGTTTAGAAGGTTTTTATTATTTGCAGGGTATTTGTTTTTCTCTTACTAGGTAAAACAACCCCCCCATCCTTAAATTGCGATACAAATATAACAGAATTGTGCACTTTTTACTGGTTAAGTTGTAATTTATTGATAACTGTAGTCAAGAATATAGCATCAAGTTACAGCATCACTGATAACTTTTCTTTGTAGCTCACACTTTTCATTCAGTCTCACCAAACGAAAACACCTCGACAATGACTATCAGTTTTTAAGGTTAGGGTTTTATCTCTGAGGGGGAGGGTTTTAACAGTGTAGACGTGCCGCAGTGCCCTGAACAAACACACAAAGTCGCACGCTTTCTAATCTGACCCCGAGGTTTTATTTACTCTCGACGCTGCACTTTTATAATCTTTATGGTGTCAAGGTCCTACTGTGACCAGGGTCTTAGTGGAAAGACGATAAAAACTCTTTATTTAAAAACCCGTAGAAATGAGCCCATTGAAGTCGTTTTTTGTATAATTTTCTTCCACTCGGGCGATTTGAGTGTCAGTTATGAAGTACGTAAGAACAATAAATATAAATCACTTCGTGTTCTTTCTTCCCTTCGTAGCTCCGAATTGTTTTTATTTTTTTAAGTGTGTTCCCAGCCCGAAATTTGATATTGCAATATAATTCGAGTTAAAATATATTCATTCTTGGTATTAATCCCCAAGTGCACGCTGAATTGAGAAGAAAATATGAATTACTAAGGAAATAATTTTATATTTTTAAAGATGCAATAAACTTTGATTAAATTGAGGAAAAAATTATAGTTTTCTAAGTTTCTCCATAGGCTTAATTTATTTTAGAATAAAAGAAATTAATCTTATTTATAGGCTTTTTCAAGCCTGAAATATTAATAGTTTCTGTTTTGGCAATTTCAGATCTATCGATCTTTCGAGAAGCCTAATAAGTTTAGTTAGGTACAACGAATTATAATACAAAAAAAGTCATAACCACTGTAATAAAAGAAAGAAAAACTTCTTGATACAAAGTTGATCGCATTAAAGTTTTTCGCCATCCCTGGAAATATTTTTGCATCATTTGCACCTCTGTAAAATTTTATAGTTTTTCTTAATCAATACATTTGCACCTCTGTAAAATGTTATAGTTTTTCTTAAAAAAATCAATACGAAGTTGCAACAACAGCTTGAAGTATAGTAGTCGTTTTTCGGAGTAAACTCTTTCTTACTAAGTGTTCTTAGCTTGTTCATTTCATATTTATAAATCCAGTTTGAAATGGAAAAACTCCATAATTTTACTTCATAACTTTCAATTTAAATATATATTTTTTTATAAAATTTCCCGTCACTACAGAGAATTTTTTTATTTATTGTTTTGAGACCCTGAAAATCGGGAGAAAGATAAGTGGAACATCTCCTCAGTTCTGATGTTCTAAATTTAAAGCTGCAGACGACTTTATGATTTCATTTCAATTCATAAATCAAACTTAATTCTTTTCGGGGAAAAGATTGCAGAAACAGAATCATTTAGCGCCGATTGTGGACACAGCAATGGGCGTATGACAGTGACGAAAACTTTTTTTTTCATTTATCCGGGATTACACCAGTGTTTCCTGATTGAATTGAATTGGGGGGAGGGAGCGCATGATTTGTCGTCTGCGTGACGCTGATTCTTTTAATGCGGACGTGCGCTCGCAGGAAGCGACCGTGAATGCAATTGGGAAAGGATGTGGGCTCCATTTTTCGTTCTCGGTTTCGATCCCGAACATAATGCGATGATGACAGTCATCCAGCAACAATTTTCCTCTTCGCTTTTTTTTTTTGTCGAGATTTGACTGGTGGCTGAAAGGAAACGCACTCATGACACATGCTTCAAAATTCATCTCGATCCTTCAATATATTTTACGAAACAATGCTTGGCAAGCTTAATTACATGTAGGATTCTTCGAAATTAATATGCATGTGGCCCTCTTATTTATCGATGCTCTTTTTTCAATTTTGCTAATGAAATATGTATTTTTCTTATGCGGGTATTGGAGTCTTAAGTGTAAGGTCGCACAAAATATTTTTTGGCAATCGTGTTCCGTATAGAATGAAATCAATTCACGTTATGTGAGAATTGCATGACAAACGTTACTGCGCATGTCATTTAACTGCACATTGGATTTCGGTGTTCTATGACGTCGTCATTTTCCCTCCTCCAAGATTCAGGCTGTGTTCCAAGATGAAATCGATGCGGTTCAGAAGATGTGCATCACATGAGCACGAATTGACTCAATTTACTATTTGTAAGATATAAAAACAACGAAAATGTTTGAAAAAAATTAAAATGTTACAAAAGTTCAAGCGGACAAAAGGTGTCAAAATTGATACTTTTTTTCAAAAAATATTCATAACTAAATTTAAAATGTGCTTGAATGTAAAATAATTACGTATTAATGTTATATATTGTTGAAAAAACAAAGAAATGTCAATCCAATAAAATGCATACCATTTCTGTTAACGAGTTTCATCACAAGTCATTAAGTTTCAAATGTAAATGAATTTCATGACCGCTAGTTGATTGTTTAAAATCTTTGTTCATTGTGAATCGTTGTGCATGGTTGAATTAACATAAATGATTTTTCCATAAATCTGTTAATCCTGTTTATAAAATCCATTCATAACGACAGTTTTTGCTGTTTTTTAAAATTAACTCGGGAATAAATATGACCTGGTCGACTCTTTTTAGGGGGAGGTATTATATATCCTACAAGTTTTTAAAAGATTAAGTATAATGACGCAGGTAACTCATAGTTTCGAATTCAATACTTGCATTATTCTTTTAGTTTGGATTAATTATTCTTTTATTGACATACATTCGAATTTACATCGAAGCATTCATTGGAGTACTAGTAGGGTGAATGAAAATATGTGTTTTTGTTGTAAAAGAAAAAAAATTATTCAGGTACGAATGCATCGATTATGAAAAATATTATAGAAAAGGATGGTTTAATTTAATGCATTTAATATATTGATGCCATCTTCTCTCTCCTCTTCTGATAACCGTAATTTTTAGAATTTGTTATGAACGTTAAACTATAGCTGCTAAAAATCAGTTCTGCTCTGAAATCATTTCCGGTTGATGGGCAAAATGTATATTTTGCACTTGGCAGCATCAATGAAATGAAAAGTCTTTAAGGTTATATTTCGAATCTGACAACGCGAATCGTATTTAGAATTAATCGTAGAATTTTTGTAAGCTTTTTGTCTGTTTCCTTTGCTTTTTTTTATAAGTCAGTAAAAAGTATTGCATTCCACTGCGGTGTTTTTGCTTTTCTTCATGTACCGACCTAGATACTGTTCAGGAACGGATTCCGAGACTAGCACTTTCGGACGATTTTACACTGGAAAGGGGTGTCAGGCAGTGAGTCATATGAGTGCATTTCCAGAGTTCTTAGTTAGATCGCGCCCAGTAAAATGTAAACATCATCCTTCCATTCTGCACTTTCCTCCTATTTTGATGAAAGTAGCTCCGCCCGGGCATGCGCAAACGCACGGAGGGTTTCCGAATCCGTTGCTAAACAATATGTCCGCCGAATCAGACTGCACTCTGGAATGCATCGGGTTAAAGTTCACCTTGATTAGATGATAACTAAATTTCCAGAAGTATGCGTTGGACAAATCTGAAGACGTTAAACAACACAAAGGCTCTTTTATCTAAATATATACTACTATACACCAATGAAATTTCACCAGGTACTCTTCAACCTTAAATATCGCCTCAGAGTCTGGGAATCTAAGAATAGCTACTTTTTCTACATTCTCGAATTTATTTTAATGAATAATAAAAATTTCCATTCTCTAATCATAGAAATGGAAAGAAAAAAAATCTAGTCATCAGCTTTTATTTTCTTTAAATGCCAAACGATTTTGATAGCTTTCTCAGCAGATTCCATTTCATCGTGCAGACAACCACATGCGCATAAGAGGATTCTTCGATTCCATCTCAGTGAAGTACATTCTCTTGTCTGAAATTTCTCCGAAAATCTGCCACTTCAAATCACAGCGGCTTTTGTATTAATCCCCACGAAAAGCAAAGCTTCTGGAATGACATCAAGATGAAAGGCACTCACAAAACCTCTCAACTCCACTCGTGGATGCTTCGGACTAGCCTACATTTCGAGTGTTCTCAAACCGCTCCCACTACTTGTACCTCGTTTGAAAAGTTGGATTTTCAGTGAACATGCAGCTGGGTGGCAGCAACTGGAATGAAATTTTATTTATGTATTTTTAAAGCAATTTAAATCGGAATCGTAAGGAAGTTGGCAGAATTACTTAGTCATAAAGTTATTCGTTTTATCAGCATAATTACATATTTTAAAAGCATTTGCTTTGACTCCATTGTATTGCAGTTCGAACTGAGATGCAGTAAATTACAGGATTGTTTAATAATGAAATTATTCATTTTAATAACAGAATTATTTATTTTAAACCCTTTTGCTGTAAACACCATTAGTGTTGCTGATCTAGAGTAAATCATAAAACAGAAATTATTATTGCAATTAAACAAAATGGATTTAAGAACTACAACGCAATCCATAATCGTCAAGTTCAGCTGTTGCTGTTCTGGTTGGTGTAGAAGTTCCGCTATCTCAGGTTTGTGCTCGACCGATATTAGTGAAATATTAAACAGTCATTTCCATATTATAGTTATTTGCTACACAAATGATCATTTTCATTGTTCGGTAATTTTTTTTCTTCTTTTCGGTTAGCATAGCACATGCTTTTACATTTTTGTAAATGGCGAAATTGGAAAAGTAATTATATACGCGCTGTAAAAAATATGTAATGAAGCATCGATAGTGAGTACTTTGTTCCGATGAACGAGTTCAAATCTATGTGCACTGAAATAATATTATTAATACACCCCTGTTTACAGACGTTTGTGAGGTTGTTCGTTTTTATTCTCCGACTGCATGTTGCTTTACGTTTAAGAATTCATCTCTGACTGAACTGTGTTCAGTGCTCAAAAATCTTGATCTATCATGACTAAAAACTCGACATATGTTTTATTATTTTAAAATACGGTTTTTGTCCGCAGTTATAAAATGTAACTGTAGTTAGAGTATATTTAGGGTTGCCATACGTCCCGTATATACAGGGCTGTTACCGTATTTCACTATACTCAGTCCCGTATTACTATTTTTTTGCTTTTTGTTACGTTTTCTCCCTAAACTTTGCTCGAGACATCGGGCGAAAGAAACAGGTCGTCAGTGGAGACAACTGAAGCAATTTTGATTTGCCATTATAATTTAAAAATGACTTCCGTTCAATTTCATAATTATGTGAAAGAAGAAAATGATTTAATTAAGAAAGTAAAATCATCTTTAAAATATGGCTGGGGGGATTAGCCTCTCACCTTTTTACTTTCTCGTATACGAAGTATACAGAAAGAAAGTATTGTAATCGTCAAAAAATTCGAACTCGAGATTTTGACGAATCTCCACGTTTTAGACCTCCCTGAGTCCTACAAACACAATTTTGGAATTATGTCTGTCTGTGAACACGATAACTCGAAAACTATTAGAGCTACAGGGATGAAATTTGGTATGTGATCTTGACACACAATTTGTAGTTTTCTATCAAATTCTGGACAAATTCCGTCGACGGGAAGTGTGTCTGCCCGGATGTCCGCGTTCATGTGAACACTATAACTCAAAAACTTGAATAGATAGATGGATAAAATTTAGTACACAGTTTTATCATCAGAAATGTAGGTCATATCAAATTTGGGCCAACTCCGTCAAAGGGTTGGCTGTCTGTCGGTCTGTATAATCGCATACTTCTAAACATTATAACACGTAAACCGTAAAGATTTGATAAATAAAAATTCGTATGAGGCCTGCTAACAATAATTGTAGGTCCGGGCCCAATTTTCGTTTCAATCGATCGAAAGTGAGGTGTTCGAATCGTCTGTTTGTCTTTTCTCATCACACAATGACGCGAAGCCGTTATTGCGTAATTGCGCGATTCACTTGCGCTAATCCTTTCCGCTTCCACCCACGCCTTTCGCCTCCAAGCTTTTTTTCTCCACTGCGTTAGGGACGCTTGTTCGTTTTGTTGCCTTTTAGCTTATTTTTTCTCCACATTGTTAAGAGTATACGAGGAAGTTTGTCTGAGTTTATTATTCTAAGTGTTGATTTTATTAGATCGCTTATTCTGAATTAATTTTTTATCAGAGTAAAATAAACCATTACCTGCCCACTTTTTTCATATTTTATTTATTTAGTATTTATACGTCCCGTATCAATGCTTGACAATTATGGCATCCCTAAGTATATTTAGCCAAAGAAAGTTGCCATTTTTTGTTTGAACAGGTATTTATCGACTACTATAATTATACCATTAAGTTCGTCCTCTTGTGTCTCTGCTGAATGTGAAAAGTAAAAAGGGAAGCTAAATATTTATGTCGTTCATTAATTAAGGGGGGGAGGGAATATCGCTTGCAAGTTTTTGTCCATTTAATGAAATAAAATCAGAAAGCCAAGGAAAGCAGAATATAATCCACGATATTAAGTAGCAAGTGGCATCTTCATAGAACTACCTTAACTCTTCAGGAGAAACAGCATTTCTATACATATAGAGATAATTTTAGTGTTCCCACACTACTGTATCTAACATAACAGTTATCCTTGAGAGAAACAAGCTATTTCTAGACTGATAAAGGTAGATATAAAGAATCGTATTTGAGCTTTATTAGTCGTTAAATGAAATGGGTTCTTAAATGGTCCAAAATTCTCTCTCTCTCTCTTCTTTTTTCGATTCCCTTGGGCAGATTGAACTCTTTTTTTCCCTCCCTAAGCAACACTCATGCCGGATTTCAAGTTCAACAGTTTTCTAATTCTCATACTTCCACACTTTCAACTCCTTCAAATCTGGCGGAACCTATTATGTACCAGCATTGTATAACTCCGTTTGCACGGTATTATATATTTTGCACTATCATTTCAAGTAAGATTGCCCTGTACTTGTATATAAGCCTTATATTTTGCAGTTGTGTTTTAAAAGAAGTTTAGGGCTTATAGTTTAGATATATATTAATATCCTGTTTTGAAACTACACGAAAGTTAGTTTGGATGAGGCCTCGAAATTTTGAAGGGACGGTACTTGAGCCGGAAAACTCTTCGACACTCCAACGGGAGGACATTTGGCCCCATCGGCACCAGATATAACGGGCATCATCCATGGTGGATCTTTGATGGAATCGGGTTTCGAACTTGGAACCCTAACGAGGGTGTAGTGGAGTCGGAAACCGTTCCGCCGCTGCTTTTTTAAGGAAATATAAATGAGAAAATTTTGTAAAAACCTCCTTTAAAACGGTGCGATTTTTGTCGCCCAGGTTTGAGCATTTTGGCACTGCTTAGTTAGCGACTGCATCACTGAACTCTCGTAGTCCTGACGCCGAGACCTTCCCAACAGGGCCACGTGGCTTGAAAGCGTTAAGGGATCTCGTTTCCTTATTTACCAAGTAAGATAGAATCGGAAAAGCTAGGACAGATTTTGCTAATAAATTGAAATGAAGAGCTAACAAACCGAATATCATGTTCCTTGCTTAAGCAGTTTCCATGCTGGACCCACCTTGCTTTAACTTCCTCTATAGGTGAAGTTGCCATACGTCCCTTAAATACGGGACTGACACCGTATTTTTCACTACTCAGTCCCGTATTATTATTTGCCCCGTTTTCACCCTTATATTGACCAGATGTAATAGAGTTATTTAAATACGTTTATGCCATTCCAGTCCACAATGCAAATGTGGAGAGAATATTTTCCCTAATGTAAACTCAATGATCGGACGAAAGAGACAGGTTGTCAGTGGAGACAAATGAAGCAATTTTGATTTGTCATTATAGTTTTAAAATGACTAGCGCCCAATTTTATAATTATGTGAAAGAAGAAAATGATGTAATTAAGAAAGTAAAATCAACTTTAAAATATGACTGGCTTAAAAAAGGATCAGCCTGGCATCTTTTGTATTATTCTGCATTTTCATTTCAATAGATTGCTTAGAGTTTATTGATTTTTTGATCAGAGAAAAATAAACCATTACGTACCCACTTTTTTCATGTTTTATTTATTTAGTATCTAAACGTCCCGTATCAATGCTTGGCAATTATGGCAACCCTATCTATAGGGAGGCAGAAATGAATCCTTTTTAGGTTCTAAGGAACCGTCAAAGTGTTTGGAAATATATCGTGTTTCAAATGCACAAAATTTCAATTTTGTGAAAGGGTAATTTGTTTCGATTGCAGGTTTTAAAGAATATGTCGAAAAGGGACTGCGCTAAAAAGTCTTTATATATCTGGCTGACTAAATCTGCGAAATCAAAAACAATAGAAAATCGGTGAAGTTCATAACCCAAGCACCGAATAATATATATTTTCTGTCGTTGCTGTTTCCTGTTGCACGCGTCTTGGATTTCTTATAAATCCGTCCGTTGTTTCCTTCAAGATGAGAAGCAATCTGAAAATGATTTACATTTTGATTTTACGTTGATGTTATTGTTTTCGTTCAATGAAGCCACACTTCGAAAAACATCAATTTCAGAGACTGTGCATCGTTCGCTAAACGTTCGTTCTGTGCCACTGGTTTCGGCGCTTTTTTCTCTTTTTCGACCTTTTTAACTGTTACGAAATGCATGCTTATCTCGCTCGACGACGGTTTGGTTACTGAAAAAGGCAATTTTGCTATGATAGTTTTCCTTTAAGAGAAAAAGCAACAAAACTGTAATGGTTTTCATGTGCACATGGTTGTATTTGTTATGCAGACGGAAATATCAACTTTTTTAGAAATAAAAAAGATAAATTTTTTTTGGCAGTGTCGTTCGAGAGATGAAATTGGGAGTAGTGATGCATTTAAAGACCATAAACAATGGTTTGAAAACTAAGTTTTTTTTCTCTTGACACTTAATCTATCTACCAACGCTATTTTGTGTTACGCAGGATATCTGAAACTTTTTCTTTTATGCTTTTGGCAACATTTCATTCAATGCCAGGAACGGTGACAGTTTACGGGATTAATGATACTTTTCAAAGGAAAAATAAAAGACAGAACGAGTAATGTCGTAAAAACATTCAGTTTATTAATATTCAGTGAGAATTTTAGAAAATTCTTTAAGGAAGTATCATTAAACGTCGTTATTCTGAAATATTTGAGCTGTACATCTGTTAGAAAAATGTAAAAACTTTTTAATTGAGCTTTCAAAAGCTATTTTATATTTGAAATTGTCAGTGCATGATCGAACTTCCTTCTATGGGTAAAAGTCTAGTGAAAATGTTTTCTTGATTGCATGAAGTTAATTAAGACAGACTGCTCTACATCCCATTCCCTTATGTATTTGCTATATTTCTAATAGTTCAGATAAATGGACCCTCTCTTTGTTGAAATCGTCCTGTGTAGCTTTCTTCAGGTATTGTAAACGTTAGGATGAATGCGATGAATCGGTTATTAATGATTATAATCGGCTATAATTAATACTAACCGGATTTTTTACTTTAACCATAACATATGCATAGTTTGACCTCCTTTTACTGGAGATGCGATTTTTTTAAAACGTTGCCACGTTTGAAAATCTTAACATTCTGGTGACGTTGACAAGGAAACTATACCAACTCTTCACTTCCCAATGTGAGAACATATATTTATGAAATTTGGTCAATTTAATGACGACAGGTGTAAAAAAACAGGGGGAGGTGCAGGCGCGTATTAGAGGCTAGGGGCGCCAGGGGTCCCGAAATGAAGCGGTTTTTTTTAAATATCGCAAAAGATAGTTTCCTTCTAAGAACCTGTTCACATGTCCGATTTTAACTTTGCAGGTACGCGTTTTACTATCACAATCAGAGTGCCTGAACTGAAGAAATATCGTTAAAGATCTCGTTAATAGTCGCTGGGCACTGCGCTCCGGTACATACTCAAAGCCCTTATTGCCGGTACGATTCCCTTCCGGTTTCATAGGGAAAATGCTGAGCAAAACCGTCCTTGATTATTTTTCACGGGATGCATATGCGCAACATCCAACAACTATCAATTTAACTCGAGTATTAATAGCTTTTCTGGAATTTTGCGGCTAATTCCTTATTCGTTACAAATCTTATCTGTACACCTGACCTAAAGTATGTAAAAGATAGTTCAGATAGTGGTCCAGATGACCAAATATTCACTTTCCCGGGTTTGAGAAAGAAACCCAATCATTGCAAAGTGAACTTCTTCTCAGGAAGCTGTCGTTTCAATGATTAGAGTGATTGATGTGCTTTTCTTTTCATTGAATACCATTAGTCATTAGTAGTAATTTTTCAGCAGATAAGACCCTGTTCCCCTGTGCTCATTCAACTACTTTAGGGGTTGAATATCTTCTTTTATCTGATTCCCATTCACAGTTCTGTTAAACACCTTTTAAAAGTGTCATTTGATAATATTTATCATCGTTTAAAACCGTTTTTTATTATCACAATCAGGATGCTTGAACAGAAGAAATATCGCTAAGGATTTAAATATCCTATTGCATCTATATCGCGTTAACGTGGGAAAGTTTACAGCATTTTTGAAGCTTAGACGCATTTGAAAATCGACGCTATTCAAAGCAGTTCGTACGGCTGAAATACGGTGAGGTAAACCAAGGCAGAATTTTAGTCACATTTCATGAGGAAGATTGTGGTGTACTTTACATAGTTGTTTTAAAAAGAATTCTTCTTCCATTGGGGAATAGAACTAATAATCTATGCTTTATTTAATTTATCATGATAGAGTTTTATAATATATGGCTGTAAATATTTAATGGAATTACATGAGTTAATTCAGCTTCATAAAAGAAATAATATCGAACAAATTTCCTAAAAATTCTAAATATTTTTATATATGCAAGTTTAAACACCATATTCATAGTTTATTAAACAAATTTCAACATAATAGCGTCGCTGCATACATTTAAATACAGTAAAATTTTCAATATTTTTTATCAAAAGATTTCCTTATATTTAGTAAATTTCTTTACTATTTAGAATAAAGAGTAAAAACTTTAATCTGTGTTGTATTCCCAATTTTTTTCCCCATCTTGGTATTGATTGTGATAAACGATTACTGAAGTATTTCCGTAGATTTAATAGAAATAATTCCATAATGCGGATAAAATGAGCAGCTGAATCTATGAAATATATTTCCTCTAATAAACAATGCATTTCAAAATTTCTTATAGAAACATACCTCAATTAAAATCTTCAGCATATTTTTAAATAAAAAAGAATTCAAAACCAGTTATAAAAATATTTTTCTAATGTTTATTTTTTAAAATATGGTTTTGAAATGGATTTCTGCATTTTTCAATTCCATAGTTAAAATCCAAGAGTTATTTTCCCTGATCTGTTGAAAAGTTATCTAACTTTTGATTTATAATGGTATTTCGTCATTTAAGTTTCAATTTTTTTCTGGGATTAAATTAAAACATTTCTATTTAAATTTCCGCAAAATGTGCCATAATACTAGAATATTATTTAAGAATGAACCTTTGATTTTAATTTATAAATCGTGTATAAAGCATTGTTTAGTTATAATGTTTTGCAACATTTAATGTAATGATTAAAAAAATACCTAGACAAATTTGAAAACAAAAGGTACAAGCTCTTTTAATGTAAATGAAACTGAAAATTGATTTTGTATAATTTTTGTATTTATATAATTTAATTTTATCATACAAGCACCGGAATTACTTTAGCAGTGGATATTTCACCTAATAATATTCTTGATTTAATTATGTGACATTAATTATAACCCTGCAATAATTAATGGTGTTGTGCTTTGATACCATGTAGAAATAATTAATCCATATAATCAATTCAGAAAATATTAAATAATTTTCTTAAAAACATTGTCTTAAAAATAATTCATTTACACTATAAGGCTAAAACTATATTATGAATACATTATTACATTTTTTTTGAGAAATAATTCCAACTGCTGAAGTGATATTTGTGAATATTGGATTTTTTTTATGCTTTTTTTTCCTTAAGAGATTTTACTTCAGGAAAAAGCGAATTAATTTTGCTTTTATATAGTGGATCATAAGTTATTTCGATAATACTTCTTGTGAATATTTCTGAACATGAATTTCAGGTATAAATTTTAAATTACTAAATAGAAAACATATTAATTAGGCACAAATGTTAATTAAAATAATTAATTAGTTCATTAAAATCAATTAATAGCGTAATTATAAAAAGAACTTTTTATTAACAAAAATTTAGTTACTGTGATTAAAAATATGCGAAATTATCTGAACTGACAAGTTGAAATTTTAAAATACATATGCGTCATACTTTCAGAGGGCCCCCAAGATCTTCTGCGCCTGGGGCCCCCAACAATCTTAATACACCCTTGGGAGGGGGGGGGGGCTAAGTTTTACAGTTTTACGTGATCATTCTATTTCCCCCCTTGAAATAAACCTGCTTTTCTCCCCGCCTGTCGCAAAAAACTTAAAACTTAAGGTTTTCGGGTTTTGTTTTTTTGAATTTGACATGCTCGCTTTATTGAAAAGACAAAACATGAATAAGAAGACATTGTGATGCATTGTCTTCAATTTATTTGTCCATGTCTGAATAGTGTCAACTAGTAACATACATAATTTTGACTATCTGTTAATTACTTTTGCTGTCCAGATAGAACGGTATAAATTTGCTGACTTCTGTATTTTCTCTTTCAGTGGGCTCCTGCAAGGCGTCACCAAAGGCGTCCAGCCTCTCTACTTGCGCTGCACCCAAGGCCACATCAAGTGGCACTATCCTAGGGGTGCTCTGAGGGCCCTTTTGAGGCCGCCTTTGTCCAAGTTCCAGGGCTGCGTTCGGATCGCTGCCAATTCCACAGGTGCCAGGCTGTATCTGGAGGGCGAGAAAAGACTGTTTCCTCTGTTCAAGGCAGGCGATGGCAAGCCGGAGGACTTGCACAGGTGCTTCACATCCAGACGGGGTCAGGTAGCCCTGTACGTGGAGGCTGATCCGCCCCTGGATATCCTCAGGAAGGACACTATCGAGTTCACCTACGATTTGGTGTCTCAGAAGAACCTCGCGGATGACATGGAAGGTGAGTTCGTTGTAGCTGAAGTATTAATTTTCTGCATTTGCTTCTAGCTTTCAGGGAACTATTTCCGTCCAGGGACGGCTCGTTTGTCAAATCAGAAATGAGCAGTGATACAAAATATATTTACGGGAGCGGCTGGAGTGTTCTCCCCTCGACTTTCTCGTGTTCATTTTTAACAGCATTAAACGGGCAGGATTTAAAGTGCGTGTAATCCGCTCCGTTCCTAGTTAACATAGAAGTGGTAGTCTAAAATTGTACTCAAAAAATGATGATTTACCTCTCTGAAAAAACATTTATTTTTATCGCGACAGTTGATTAATAGGAAGAAAAAGATGTAGGTAGTATGTTGTAAGCAGAAATTGCTTTCTTCTCGTGAATATTCAAATGAAATGATTAAAGATCAGGCCAAAGAAAACTATTTAGAAGAGAGGTAAAAGAAGAAAAAAAAATTAAAAGAATACCAATATTTAATTTTCTCTATGAGTAGGAATGGGCTGTTAGCTTCTGCAACGATTATAGGGGTATAGAAATGCTATTGTTCTCTATTTAAACGTAATTTCACCGTACGCATTGTTCAGAGGTCCTGCAGAACAACTCGAAAATTTCAAAAATACCTTCTTTTTTTTCGGCACCAGGAGGTATAAAACGTGAAGGTTCTTCAAAATCTCAGTGTCCAATTTGTTGATGATTACAATATTTTCTCGTATCGAGGAATCATCGTATTCGGGAAAGTAAAAAAAAAAAAAAAAAATCAAATTTACTCTTCCGTTTGTCTTAAATAACGCCTAAAATACCTTATGGCTCTTTTAAATTCAAATGAAAATTGTTTTTCCCTAACTTACGAAGTAAGATAAAGTTGAAAGTATTTAGTCGTCAGTTGATAAGTTCAAAATTACCTCTGTTTCTTTCTTTGTTTGCGATCGTGTTTATTCGAGTATGTACTTGCACTCTGTGCTTGTTTGGAATCAAAGGCTGAAAGTATTTGCCCAAGATACTGAGGAACTTTTGAACTGATAAATGGCTATTGTGTTTGGAGTGTGTTCCGTCAGCACTAAGTCTTATTTAAAAGTATTTTGCAAACTTGTGTTTGATAAAGACGTTTGCTTTTGACTATTACAAGTACTTTTGCCAGCTGAGAATGCTATTTGCAAAACTATTCTGCTTGTTTCCGATTAGAAATGCGACATTACCACATCACAATCTGGATTATTGTTCTTGAGTTAAATACTGTGTCGTCTTTCACAAATAACGTAACGTCTTACTTTCTTTCACAATTAACACTCACTGGGGGGAGTTGGGGTAGATTGATACGCAGAAACATTGATACAGTCCAAAAATCTTGATAGTTGAAATGGCTCAAGATGCTGACATCCCCTCATATAGTATACCACTGTAACCCTTCTCACAGGGCATATTTTTCGGCCATGTTTAGTCAAAATTTTTAATTTACAAATGAATCAAACCGCTAATCTTCTCGTCTAAGTGAATTTTTCTCTAATTACGTGTTGTATGATTTCTTGAACTACAGTAGAACCCCGGTAATCCGGACACGCGCTAATCCGGAACCCTTCGTAATCCGGACGGTGCATGGATAATGATGCAAGTTGCTTCTTACGAACATTCTCAATGATCCTGTGCACAATGAAAACTTGGAAAAAACACTGAAAAAATGTAAATTTAAAAGAGGTCGTGCTCAGTCTTCCTAACAGTTGGGCATCTGTGTCTACATTGCTGATCAACAAGTCGTGGAAAAATTTGCTTCCCAATTTTATTGATGCTGAAGTTGAAGAAAATGTGCAAACTGAAGAAATTCAGCTTGCATCACTCATTAACCAATTTACAAAACACGAACCCGATGTCTAATATTGAAGCCTTCCCTCCAGTGGGGCAGCTGAAGCTGACGACAGTTTAACTCGAAATGAAATTTTAACAGATAGCGAAGTTATCAGGACGGTAACAACAAAAGATGATGATGACGACGACGTCAGCCCTGTAAACTCCATCAAAATTTCTCATTCTGAGGCTGTGGCGGCACTCAACACTTCATTACAGTGGGCTGAAGCGCAAAATTTTGAAGCACACGAAATTATGTTCCTCGGACGTTTAAGAGACAGTGCATTTGAATTAAAAATTGGAACGGCCGCACAAAAATAATCACTGACTTTTTTGGACACTGATTATGTTCATTCACTTGCATATGTAGTAATGTATGTACATACCATGTTCATACTGTATCGTGTTCATTCAATTTATCCATACAATGTTAGTTCATACAAATATACCATAGTACCTATATATACAATTTTTGAAAAAAGTGTTTTACGTTCGCTCGCCAATCCGGAAATCCCGCTAATCCGGACGTCCATGTGCCTGAATTCGTCCGGATTACCGGGGTCCTACTGTAGTTACGTTTTCCTGCCATGGAATCTACTCCAAGGGTAGGGAAAAAATTATTTTTCTGAACTATATTAAATTTTAAGGTTGTTTAGCATTGTTTTTGCGTGACCACTTGTTTTATGTAAAAAAGGCTCTTGTAGCAGATTGATACAATTGACTCCGGGGCACATAGATACGCGTCTTCTGTGTGTATCAATGTGCCTTAACAGCAACTATTTTGCAAAATCGTCTTCAGAAACGGAAAAAAAAAACGTAAAAATGAACTGTCTAAGGGAAACACGGAATTAAGTATTTGTTGAAACTATGAAAATGGTTTGAATTTCATTGTAAAAATGAAAAGTATTATTGTAAATTAAGTTTAAAATATATTTTTACGAATTTATTAAAATTAGAGAGAAAAATTGTACGGAAACCTAATTAATATCATCGAAAAGATAATTTTTTTACATTTTCAGATGGTGTGAAAATTACTTTTGTGCTATTTTATTTTCGTAAGTCATCAAGGAAGAACGCGGAAATTTCCCTTAATTTTTAATTGACTAAAATTTCCAAATACGGCGTCGAGGTACACATTCCCTTTCTTCAAATTATTTTGACGCACGCACACACACATTCTCCTTTACTATTTGCAGAGATAAATTATTTTCTAATGCATTATTGTTTCATTTTTTCAGTCTCTTTAAAAATGTTGAATTTTGATTAAAATAAAAGTTTGTTACTTAGTTAAACTTTTAAATCTTAATTTGGAGTACAAAATTCATTGATAAACAAATTTTGCTTTGATCCCACACCTATTAACCTTCATTATTTTCGATATTTCCGTGTGTATCAATGTACCCCTAGAATGGGACAGATTGATGCAAATCCATTTTTAGGAAAAAAGCGCAATAAGTATTTTATTATGTCATTTATGAGCCAGAACTCGACTGAAATCCTATATTAGTTTAACAAATGTATAAATATAATGTATTAGTTCTATTACCGTTGGTAAAATCATTTTTTAGCTCTCCAAAAAATGTATATCAATGTCCCCGCATTCCCCCTACTCGTATATTTCAAACGTCTTCTGTAACATTATTCGTATATTGTTTAATAAACTTGTTTTGTAAACCGTATCTACATTCATTTATCTTATATTCTTATTGCGTCGCTAGTGCGCGCACATGACGTTTCCGTGCACGTATTGCTATATAAAACATTTGTTTTGATTTGCTTGACCGCCTTAAAGCTTGTCAGAACCTTTATAAACACATGTCTGTGTGTTCATATAATTAAGAGAATTAGCATTATAAATCATGCTAGAAAATTATGGAACTTTCGTATTCCTTTTTCAAAATGCTTTGCAAATCCGAAGTTCCCGGTTGTGGTGTTATTGAGTGGAATAGTACAAATCAGAATTTATTTCTGATGAATAAAATTCTAATTAAATTTGGAATGCGTAATTTTATAATTAAATGAATCGAATGTATTAATTTCCAGGATTTTAAATCGCTCTTTGTATGGAAATATTACTGGGAATAAATTAGGCTCTGCAGAATGAAGGGCTTATTTGTTCTAGAATTTCATGCTATCAATGATTAGGCATCTGGGGTGTAGTGGAGCCGGAACGCCGCTCGGCACTGATTTTTTTTCTCTTGAGAAATAAATAAGAAAAAAATTGTAAAAATATCGTTAAAACAGGGCGATTTTTGTCACCCAGGTTAGAGTGTTCCGGCACTGCTTATTTTGCGACTACACCACTGTTAGGCTTTAATGAATGACATACTAAGTGATTGTATACTATGGCCCTTGTCACTAATGTTGGTTAGATTAATGTCCCGTTTTGAAGCTACTCGAAGTTCCCTTGTGACAAAAATACTATATAGGGCACCAGGGCCCTTGAATTACAAGACACTGCTTTAAAGACCACCAATCGGCAGTGGAGAGTATAGATGTTACAGATATTTTTGGCAAAGACTTTTCGAAAGTAGAAAAGGGCAGGGGAGAGAGAAAAAATGTCTCTCTCCTCTAATTTGCATAGAATTCAACTAAAATGTCACCTCGCACAATAACTGAAACGGGTAAAGCTTAAATCCGTTTTTTCCACACCCAAATTTTTGCGAAACAACAAAAGGGTTCCCCCATTAAACGCATCTTGCCGTATTATCTAGATTTTCCACACTTTCGCATAGCCTCGGGGTTGGAAGAGAGCAAAACCTCCCCAACGAAAGCGCACTCACAGATAAATTATGAAAGTAAGAAAAATGAAAGAGGAGTCATCCCCCTCCCCCGGGGGGGAGCCGGGGGGGGGGGGGGGGGGCCCCCCCCCCCCCTCCTGCGGAAGGTTCTGACCTCCAGCCAGGTTCCCAGGCCTGGGTCGATTACGTCACGAGCGCGCGTTTCGTGGGGCTCGCGGTCACAGGTCACGACATAAACCCGTAAAGTACGCCCACTCCTAGCCCGGGCTCGGGGTTTTTGGTAGAAATGGATTTGGCGCTTTATCGCCGACTTATTATTGTTTCAGAAAGTCTTAAAAGAAAAATTATGTTGGTATTATTACGATTGTTTCCTTCTGGGATATTGTAAATGTTTTACCGCCTAGTTTCTTAAGCTATGAATTCGAACCACGAATAGGGCCCTCGGCATCAATTATTGGATCCCGAAAACGTTGTTTGAGATTCGTTAATGCTAATTAGCTAATGAAGTTTAAAAAAACCTGCCTTGATTTGAAACTTTTAATTTAAATTCACAAAATGCATTGACTGAATTTCCTTTTCTTTACCTTTAATCAGTGCTACATTTGCCTATTTCAGTATCCTCTTATATATGCGCTTAATAATAAATAAAACCTTTCATACATATAAACTTCTTGTATATAGATAGGGTTGTAGAATTTTTTTCCCCTTCTGTTTGCAACTCAGAAGGAATCACGGGTGGAAAACTTTATTAAGTCCTGAGTTAGCCTGTAGTTTCTTTGCCTAACATTTAGACACTCAACGGAATCGCATTTCGTTTAGCTGATTTAAGTTATATTGCCTTCTGTGGTATTTTCTGCATTTTGCAGAGTTATGATATCATTAAGTTGAAAAAACCAGCGGGAGTGGTCTCCCCTAAACTTTCTCGTATACTCCCTAACTCATATGGAGGTGAAAAAAAGCTAAAAGGCAGTAAAACGAACAAGCGTTCCTAATGCGGTGGAGAAAAAAAAAATAAGCGAAACGTCATACCACGAGTTTCCGAAGGTTTGACGTAGAAGGCGGCGTGATTACGCAATAGGGCTGCGTGAGATAAAGAAAACCAAATTTGCAATTTGAACGCCCGTTTTTTTAACGGATTGACACAAAAATTGCACACAAATCTGCAATTAAGGTTAGAAGGCCACATACAAAATTTCATTTATCTAAGTAATTTTGTTAAGAAGTTATTGCGTTTAAAAGTATGCAATTACACAGACCGACAGACAGTCAACCCTTTAACGGATTTGGCCCAAAATTTTATACGGACCTACATTCATGATGATAAAACTGTGTACCAAATTTTATCCATCTAGCTATTGAAGTTTTTGAGTTATAGTATTCACATGAACGCGGACAGACTTCCCGTTGGCGGATTTTGTCAAAAATTTAATTGAAATCTACAAATTATGTGATCACATACCATATTTCATCCCTTTAGCTCAAATAATTTTCGAATTATCGTGTTCACAGACAGACAGACATAATTCCAAAATTGTGTTTTTCGGACTCGGGGAGGTCTAAAACGTGGAGATTCTTCAAAATCTCGAGTTCGAATTTTTTGACGATTACAATACTTTCTCTTCGTATACGAGGAAGTAAAAAAGTGTGTTGTAATTCTCTAAATATGCATTGAACAAAATTTGCTGCTTCTAAATTTAAGATTCATTTGTGTGGTGTTCTCAAAATATTACTTTCATCTTTCTTGCTGACTGTTAGTTCCGATCAGCTTCGCGAGCCTCTTAAAATTACCGGTCAACAATTCCTTATGAAATTGCGTTTCTAATTTCGGGTATTGCCCGTTTTGAAGTTATGAAGGGAAAAAAAAATCCAGCCTCTCATTTGACGCTCTCTTTCTAGTATTTGACTCTTGCCCCTTCGCACGCAACATTTCGAAAATGGTCGTGTGATGTAACAATCTAAAATATCTTTTAGAAATATCAATTTAATCATTTGTCCCTTCATCGAGTTTAAAAAGTATTTCAAGTCTAATGTTAAAAGCTTTTTAATGTTTTCGGAACGACTGAACTCTCCTTTCAAAAGTGTGTACACGCCACCATATTTATCGCATACAGTCCCAGCTTTGATACTGTTAAAAGTGTCGATTGATTAACGTTCATGAGATAAACGTCGTCATCTTAAATCGACTCGGTAACAATATTAATTTTGTTACTAATATTAAAATCCACACCCGTCCAGCCTACCCGAAGAGGTGTAAGGCCTGGAGCAGATCGGTGGGAAAAAATAAGCATTTAAAGCATGACTACATCAATGAAACATGGGTACATGACAACATTTTCTGACCACGAAAGTGGGGAGTAGAATTATGCAGGGCCCGACCCACCTAATGTGGGAAGGGCTTAACTACAATTTTTTCTCTTTGTATACAATTAAAATAATCTATATCTTGAATCTAATATGTATCTTAATCTGTGGAAATAACAATTTCTCTAAATATCCTAAAATCTAATAAAAATACAATAAATATCAATACAAATACAATAATATGAAGTAACCCCCCCCCAAAAAAAAATCACTGGGTCCCAACCGGTAACAATATGGCATTTGAGCTTCCACTCTATTTTCCTTACTACAACGTGAGGCTGTTCTTGCCATCTGAGGTTTAATGTGCGAAGCCATGCGTGCGCGACATATATTCTCCTAAATCGAGAACCCGCAACCTTCCAGAGGCGTCAATTCACGTCATCGCACATTTATGTGGTAATCACCGAACATGTCATCTGGTATCTGACTGCACGTTGTCTTCTGCCGTGACCATTGACTGTTGTCGATGGTCAGGGTACAGCAGGACGTGCAAGTTAAAGTTTGGTGGCATGCGCGGTAACATTTACGCGTGAGAATCTACACCGTCCATTTTTCTCATTTTTTTTTCAATAAGAAATTATATTCTTTATTTTGCATAGTGTCTACATTTTCTTATATACTTTATTTTCAACTAGGACTGTTTCTTGAATAATGCATTGATTAGATAGCATTTATCAATCTGTAGATGTAAAAATAAATTCTTAAACAGTAGGTGTGACGTATTAAAATTTAACACATTTCATAAAGCTTAAAAACTCCAGAATTTTGTAAAATGCTTAGAAATTATGTGCAGTGTCTTCATATTGCACATTGCCATGCATTAGCGAAGTTCTTTTTTTATATTTCTTTTAAATTTTTATGAAAAATTATTTTCTTGTTACTAAACGGATGATTCCTAACAGATTTTTCAAAAATGAAAACAACAGTTTGAAAAGCAGTAACAAATTACACATCTTATTGAGATTGAGACATTGTTTCTCAGCCATGAAGAAGACACTTCTAGGGCACTGATGTGAAAAAGAAAAAAAGTTATTATTTGGCGCTCTCTTGGCGAGATTTGTATGTGTACCTGATTTTCACTTCGGCAACCATCTCAATGTTCCCGTATCTCCTCTGTAGCAGCAAGCAAAGCACTGGGACTAAAGAGAAAAGAAAATAATTTTCCGGAGTCTTTTTTTTTTCCCACCCCTTTCCCTCTTTAACTCAACCGCTTTAAATTGTCCTCTTTTTAAAAAACGCGGTTTTTTGTTTGTTTGTTTTTTAAAATCTTCCACGACTCTTTACTTGGAATATTGCCATCATGGAAAATCTTTGCACTTTGTAAAATTACTTTGCTCAGAAGGAGTTTTTGTCACCCTTATAATATATGGAAAAGTATTGAAATAAATTTTGCCATATAGCAAATTTACAACATATTCATCGGTGGTGTGAATTTCGTGAATTAACATATTGTTACAGAAAAGATTCCCGCATCATTTTTTTTTCCAATATTATCGTTTGCTTATTCATTTTTTTAACTGTTAAGTCAACT
The DNA here is from genome assembly GCA_013235015.1 of Araneus ventricosus. NCBI lineage: Eukaryota > Metazoa > Arthropoda > Arachnida > Araneae > Araneidae > Araneus > Araneus ventricosus. The sequence goes on along the minus strand of BGPR01003320.1, from coordinate 29,891 downwards.
AAAAAGATTAGCATAGAGTCTAATGCACGAAAATGATCATCATTTGTGGATGAAAGGCTTCAAAAAATTGCCTGTAGAGACTGAACTGATTGAAGATTGAAAAAGATTGAAGTCGATAAAGATTGCGATGTATCTGTATCATCATCCTCTTCATCATCATTTTCCATTTCCAGACGAAATGGGTTATCTTCTTCAGTAACTCCTTCAAAAACCATACGATTATATCATTCGCTGTTAAATATTCCTCCATATTAATTCCCACACATTTTGCCACTTTTTTTCTTCAAGCTGAGTTAAAGACTTATGAAGTCTCAACATTCTTCAGCTATCTGAAACAGCTGCATTTTTGGAATTTTCGTCGTCATCAGTTTGCTTATCCTCCATGAAATATTGTTACAGAGAGAAAAAAATGTCGTTGAGATTTAAAAAAAAAACACCACTGTTGTACAGGGATTTATTGCTGTACAGAATATCTTTATACTGAGGGGAGATTAATATAATGTTCTATTCACCGGGACCACAAAATTTTATTGTTGTAGAGGTATTTTTCGTTGTAGCGAGAGTTTACTGTAATAGCTTAAAATGTCATAAAGCAAGCTGCCATGTTTTTGACTGTAATTACTTTAAAAGCTTTTTGATTAGCAGTTTGAGGAGAACAGTTGAGAAAATTCCTAAAATGTAAACAGCGTTGTTTTACATTTTTAACTTCTCAGCATTAAATATTTAGAACGTTTCAAAAAGAGTAAAAGAAAAAAAAAATGTTTTCAGCAAAATTATTGCACGTCTATGACGTACTCAATGTCGTAGAAAAGTTAAGTAGTACGAAAGGTATAGTAAGTTCGACTTTTCGTCATATTTAACTTCAAAAAGCGGTACAAACTCATTCTATTTTGTTTTCGTGGTATCCCCCTCCCCTCCCCTCCCCACCTCAAGGCAGAAGCCCGAGGTTACTATATCTTATTTACTCAAACGGTCGCTGCACCAGTGAAAGTACATCAAAATCTAGATCAAATCGTGGATACAGTCGTTTGCAAGAATATTAGGACACTTTCATAAGCCTTACAATTTTTATTTTTAATTTAATACCTTACATTTTCGTTCAGAACAGTATTTCTACACTTTTATAGACAAGATATTACGTATGTGTATTATGAAGTTTGCGTACCTTTCATGGTAATTCTATGAAATTATTTTTTTAATTCGTTTCGTTGCTCAATATATCAAAATAACTCAAGAATTTTTAAACGCTTTCAAAAAACTGATAAAAAATAACATTATATAAAATATTTTTTTACTTTTTCACCAATTATTTTTAGTTAGTTTTTGTCTCTTGCAATATTTTAAAAAATATTCGAGTGAATATAATTTAAATTCCATTGATTAAAATATAAATAAATGATTAATTAAGATGAAAATTTAATGAGATTATTAAACATTTTCTTTTAAAATCTACAATGTGAAGATAGTGCACTGCGTTGTATTGTAGATCCAGGCTGCAATCGACACGATGTAGCCTGGACTGCACGATAGTGGTGCAATACAAGATTTAAAATTTGGCTGCTTCATCTCCGAAAACAATTCATTTCTTTCAGTAAATGCATGGAAAAAATATTAAGCAACTAATTTTAATCTTTTGACATCTATTTCTAAAAGAAAAAACAGTTGGAAAGTTATGTTTTTAAAAGAAGTCTTCTTTTTCACGAATTCATGTATACAATTTTAGGAAAAAAATCCTTTTCCTCTTCTTTTTTCTGGTGAAAAAGCCGTGTTTGTCTGCATTTGAGAGTTGTTAACCTTTGAAAGGAAAAAAGAGCTGCTCTCTCTCTCTCGATAAAGAATCTGTGGAGGAGTTGACTTAGGGCGTTGCTTGCCTTTTATCCGAGCCATTAAAAACGGCTTTCGGATGAAGGCGCCTCGGCTCTGCGCAGGGTTGCCGCACTCAGTTTCCTTCCCGGGCTTCTTTGAAGAGAGAGGCAACCCGCCAGTGACAGTGTGCGGTAATAATCAGTTAGTGAACATTAGTAAAGGGATGAATCTGTCATTTGGCATTTCAGTGAATTCATAATTCGTTTATATACTTTATACCATGAGGAGGACAATTAGCATGATTAGCCAGAAGTTGAATGTGGTTTATGATCAATTCGAGTTAAATTATACGTCAATGGCGTACTGGCCAGTTACTTATCACTGTGTAACAAATTTCGAATTTATGTTTAAAAAAATAAAATCTTAGGGTTGTCTTTTTTTCCGGGAAGTACACTATAAAAATGGGTGTGTCCTCCCTTTGTTTTTTTATTATACTTAGATATCACCCACAATGTGTCAGTAGCGGCGAGTTTTGCTGGTAAAATTAAATTTTTATTCATTTGATCTCTCCAAAACTAAGAGTTATTAAAAAGCAATAATGTCCGGGTAAGTTTGTAGCTGAATTTTAAAATTTTATTGTCTACCCTATACTCCCGGGTACTTTGAGATGTTTATAAATTTTTTGCTCCCCTACATTTTCAGCCCAATCGCCGCCACTGCAATGTGTGGTAAGAAATGATTGCACATTTTTATTACGCAACCAAACGCTCCAGATGGGCGTCATTAAAAAACCTCTGAAATTGTCCGTAATGCTTTTTGTCACGGTGGGTTTGTCATTGTTGTTTTTTGATTTTGTAATTAAGGATATGATACGTTGATAACTTCGAAGCTTATATTTTATGCTAAGAAACCGAATTCTTCGTCGTCTTGAAATTTAAAAAAATATATATACAGTGGAATCTCCCTATAACGAAATCGCTTGGTTCGAGTTGAAAAATTCGCTATAGAGAAAATTTCGTTATACGGAGATTAAGAGATTTTTGCAGTTATTTAAGTAAATGTAACAAACCTTTTAGTATGTGCGATAAGTTCAAAAATATTTAATTATGACTTTCAATTAAAAATGAAGTAATATTTATTATAAATTTGTTAAAATTATACTAATTTTTATTGTATAGATAAAATGCTCAAAAGTGAACAATGCGAGTGGTTCCAGAAACAGGCACATGTGAGAAATTAGCAACTTTCTTCCAAAAGGACAAAAATCGAAAAAATAAAGGTCTGAAAAAATTCGTTATAGGAAGACAACCACTTCGTTATATGGAGAATATTTTGAATATTATTTAACATTCCGATTAAAAATTTCGTTATATGGAGAAATTCACTGTAGGGAGACACTACTGTATTTTCAATGATACTAATATGATTAACTATTTTTTTCTGGTCTTACCAATTAAAAATATTTCTACTTGGAAAATTTGCACTCAAATACATGAATTTAATATTTTCACTTCGTGGAATGGCAGTGCATATGCTGACAAACACATTAAAAAACGTCGGGATTGTTCTTCGCTAGAACTTCTCTTAGGATTCCGCTTACAGCGTATCTTCGGGACCGAGGTGGCTTAGTGGTACGGCCTCGAGGTGGCTTAGTGGTACGGCCTCGAGGCCGTAGATTTCCAGGTTCGAAACTCATGGCCTCTTCCACTGAAGATCCGCCTTGTATGGTGCTTGTTACACGTTAAGTCATACATAGGGGGCCAAGCATCCTCCCGCTGGTGTGGTGCGAAAGTTTAGAGAAAGGGGTGCCAACAAACAAAACTAAACTCAACTGGCATTAATATAAACTTCCAGAAAGCTTTCAAAATGACCTTTTCCCATTGACTGTCACTGTTATTTTTGCAAATTTGTAGTTCAACGACGAGAAATTCGGCGATTTGACAATTACAATACCATCTATCATACTTTCACTTTTACGAGAAAGTGAAGTGGAAAAAGTGAGAAAGATAACTCTCTGTCTCACTTTTGATACTTTTTCTTAACTAGACCTTTCAAGGGGAAGTAATCCCAGTGATTACTTTCATACTTGACCCAAGATATGAATGTTAGTCATTCTAGATGTTATAAGACATTAATTTTCTTTCATGCATATAAATAACTGCTCGCTTCTATAAATTGTCCGAAGGAGGAAGATAATTTCGTATGCGACTTTTTGTACGTTTCCGGAATCTTGCTGGTAATATTTTACAAGTTCAAGCAAATCAGCTTCACCAAAAATTGTCTCAGAACCGCACGAGATCTCAATTACCTCCCTTTGCATATGATTAAGTTCTTATTCTGTATGTATTGAGGGAAGCAATGGAAACTCGTTTTCCAAAGTTTTAAAATTTCTATCCATTGTTTCAAAATCAGTTTATAAAGCTTCAAATATTTTCCTTTTTTATTTGAGAAATTTCAAATCTGCCGCGACCGGTCAAAAACCGTTTTCCGATGGCAATTTCAATGTATTAGTGAAGTGCCGGTAGTTTAGTCTTAATAATCGTCTTTTATTGGACCTTTTTAAATTAAGCGTTATGTACCAAATTAATAGTAAGATCTTGGTTAGGTGTCTTGATTTTTAGATGGACAGCATGTTATTCGTTGCAGGGCACGAGTTTGCCATGCTTTATATATTTAAGTTAATAAGCTTGCCAACTGGAAAAAAGAGTTAAGAGTACAGTAATCTGTACAATTTGCAAGTTATGGCTGCTTTTTAAGGATATTTCATTGACAGACGATAATAATATGCTTTGACAAACGAATTCATCTGCAGGCGATAATTTATTACAATTGTTTTTCCCGCCTTGTAATTAATATGCAGTAATGTTTACGGACAACAGAATCAATAGAATTACTAGACAATAGATTTATCATGTGTATTTTACTAAGTGAATGCATTGGATAATTTATTTGACTTCTATAATAACAGACGCTCTAGCTGTCGATTTTTTTTTTAATTTGCTCTTCAGATGGTGTAAAAAAATCCCATTACTACAGCACAACTTAGTACAATTTTAAGTGCAATATTCTCTGAAAGAATATTGTACTTACATTTTCATTAATCAAATATTTACTAGTTCGCTCCACTCTTGATCAAATAAAAAATTCGTTTGTTTTTCCGCATGCGCATTTTAGTTGCACAGATGGCGATTATCCGCCAACTGAGCAAAAACTTCGCCAATGAATTACATTTTTTATGCACTCTATCGCCCCTGGCGTCAGGCGAGGGTGAAAACTATTATTACTGCTGGAGATTTAGGAATGGGGGGGGGATTAGTAGGGGAGATTCTAAGAGAAAACCAGAACTAATGGATGCTCGCTCGCGCCAATGGGAGCGCTGTTGAGAAGTTCCCAGTATGAGGTCCTTCCATCGGCCTTGTGCCAAACGATATCCCATGGCCTCTTGCACTCCTCGGCCGAGAACGAACTCTGAATGATAATGTGGCAGAGAGAGCAGAAAGTGGTTTTGGGATTTCTTTGTATTTCGGAATTGAGATGCATGTAAATAAATCATCTGTTAATCTATTTGCTCTGCGTGGCTCTTGACAAAGGGCGCATCCCACTTGGAATTAGTGTTTACGGGAAGGGTAATTATTGTATTGTTTGTGTTGGAAAGACCAGTTCTTTCTCCCGTCCGGGACTAATTGCTTTACAGAATTTATATTTGTTAAGTGAGATTGTCGGATAAAAAGTCATTTTACGCGTGACTAATTTTAAATTCACTTTTATTTGTCTAACTAATTTAATCCTAGTCGATCTAAATTATAAAAATCGAAATTAGTTATTATTTAAAATTAAATTCCACGATTCCAGATTTAGTTTCTGCCTACTTTGATTATATTGTAATGGATTCTATACACACTTACATGATAGATGTCAAACACGCCGCGCCAATTTAATTTTAGAATCCATTGCCTATCTTGCAGGAGGAAAAGCACTGGATGCACCGTCACTAACACTTAAATGTTATATGTCGTACGCAATTATGTGTATTACGAGACTGTGCTATGCGTCGTATTCAACCCCCACAAGTTCGGGGATAAGAAGCCGCCGGATAAGTAAGCGGATTCTCGGTTCTCCTGAGAGTACGTACCTCCTACGGGAGGGGTCGGGCCGTGGCCGGTGATGGCTACTAGGATTCCTGCCTCAGTACTTGAGTTATTGCAGCGACTGTCATTTAATGTCCCCGAGTGCTAAGGCGGTGTGGGGGTAATCCTGTTAAGGTTATGACGTCATATTAATGAAAAAAAAAAGTTTTTGCGGATGCCAGTTTGGGGGCCCAATCTTTCTTATCAGTTTATTCGCGGAACCCCTTCCAGTGGTTTTAGTTGGGTAATACTCTCCTTCCAATGAATTTTAGAATTTTAAATTATTAATATCAACATATCTCCTGCGTTGCTTACCTATTTTTAAAATTGCCGTATTATTTTTCTATAAACATGATGTGTCTTAAATTATTTTGGTTTCAATAATGAGTTTTCCCTCTCTTTTTGTGTCATCGAAATGTCTCTTGTTTTGTTTCTCCCATATCCCGTAAGAATGTGTATGAGTAAGATTAGAATGTATAAGCACACTGTTCTAATTTGCTTTATTTTAACTCTCTCTCTCTCAGCCTATTAATTTTTTAAATCAAAAATGTAATCTGTATCGATTTTTTTCCCAGCTTGACGAGGAATCCTTAGATTTCATTGATAGAAACTTTTTTGAATAGGCGGTTGGTTGGTGGTTGTGGTGGGGAAGGATATGACAGTAAGGGGTACGCGAAAATATAAAGATTAATCAAGGTGTACGCGAGGAAATAAAGGTTGGGAACCCCTGCTCTAGGGCCTTCTCAACTTTAATTATAACAAAACTGTGTAAGTTTTTTTTTAAGATTATAAGTTTACTAAAAGCCATATAAGTTGACGCCACCCCAGTTTAAGAATTTATGGATTAATGAGTTGTTGGTTTGGTTCGTGTTTGATATAAAATTCGAGGTATTACATCGGTTCTTGCTGACGTGTTATTTGTCAAATAATTTGGAATTTATTGCTCACTTCGCTGGAGGAAAAAGAATGTGACATCCATTGGTGAAGTCGCAAAGTAAGCAGTGCCGGGACGCTCTAAAAGTACTGCGGGAACGCTCTAACCTGGGTGAAAAAAATTGAGCTGTTTTGTTAGGGTTACCATAATTTTTTTCATTGAAATCCGGACACGGTGGGGTGGTCGAAGTGTATTAACATATTATTAAAGTATTTTGTTTTTAATATATAATTAATAATATATAATTAATAATATATTATTAATTATATATTAATAACTAATAATTAATTTTTAGCAATTAATATATAATTAATTAGGGGGTCAAAATACAGCAAAAAAATGCTGGTTTGTTCAGACTATCAAATAAAATAATTAAAACGCACTTGAAAGCTCGTAGATTTCCTATCTCTGCCTTTTGAAGTAGCTTAGAAATTTAGTTATTATTTTAAATAAGCTCAGCAGAGATAATATTAAAGTAATTACATTAAGATATGAATGAATGGATAACACACGAAATTTTAAAGTACTAATTTGTACTCGCCCCAAAAAACTGATTAAAATAAAAGTTCGTCAATCTTGACTTCCTGCTCAATCGCACTACAAAGAATGCAATGAACACAAAATGTGATGGTCAAATGTGTGGGAACAGAAAAAATATATCCCCCCCTCAAAAAAAAGGGGGAATAGTTTCCTAAAATATCCTTTCTTGCTTTTAACCCCGTCCAGTTAGATTCTTTTGCATTTATGGATTGCAGCTGAACAGAGATACTCCCTCCCCGATGGGGTTATCCACAATATTTGGCTATTTTTTTAATGCTGTACAACGTCCGTAAGACAGGACGTATCACTTTTGAAGTACCTGTGACGCGTAGCATCATAATTAGGAAAATTTAGTTATTACTTTTAAAGCTGTTGAACGCGCGGGCCTCTAGTGGGAGAAAGACTGCCTTCGGACATACCTCCATTTTTTTCCTACTGCATGAGCCCTAAAATTTTCCCTACAACCACGATGGAGTAATATATTCAGCAGGATCTTCACAAGTGTTTGAATGAAGTGTCATTGTACAGTGAGTTGCCAATTTAATGTGGAAAATTAAAATTTTCATATTTTTTCGAATATCTTCCGAAACTCTGCATGGATTTTCTTAGAATTTCGAACATGTAAGTATTAGGCTTGAACTCACTTTTTACAGTGAAGATTTGGTCACGAGAGCTTTTAGGGGACCTACCAAAAAGCGATGAAGACAAGAAAAAATTACCGACTCATCCCGTTTCAAAGAAAGCTGATAACGTGATGAAACTTTCATCAATGGTTATGATTGATGTGCATAATATTTACAGGCAATTTCGTAAATTGTTCATAAATATTCGCGAAGATATCAAGGTTTTCTTAAAAAATCCCAAATTTTTCCTCATGTTTTTTGCTTATAACATGCAGTTTCCCACGAAATTGTACGAAACTTACAGAATATTTGACAATATGTAAAAGAAGCATTGAATTAAAAAATTGGCATATTACAGGAAGTATGAGCATTTGTAGTAAATAATTTTTTACTGCGCATGCGCGAAATGAAGCGTAATTTTTTTTTCTTCCATATCTTCAGAGCCAGATATATAGGGCAAGCCAGATATATAGGGCAAGCCAGATATATAAGTATTCTAGTTCAATACCATTAGTATTCAGAAAGATATCGGCGTTGCAATTTGATGAATTTCGGAACACTCTAAGAAAGGCTTAATGATGAGGGTTCTTGCACAAACTGATATTATTTAAGCTTGAATCTTCGAACAGTAATATTAAATTTTGTGAAAGTTGAATATCCTGAATACTCATTTATACTTACATACAGTTCGTGGATTACTATTCGTAAATTCGAGTTTAAAAAATATCAGTTTGTGCAAGAACCCTCATCATTAAGTTTCTCTTGGTGTGTACCGAAATTCACCAAGTTGCAATGCCGATGTCTTTCTGAATTCTATTGGTATTGAACTGGAATATTTATATAAGTTACCCTATATATCTGGCTGTGAAGTTATGAAAAAAAATTTACGCTTCATTTCTCACATGCGCAGTAAAAAGTTCTTTACTACAAATGCTCATATTTCACGTAATATTCAATTTTTTAATTCAAATTTTAATACAATGCTTCTTTTACATATTGTCAAGTATCGTGTAAGCTTCATACAATTTCGTAGGAAACTCTGCATGTTATAAGCAAGAAACATGAGGAAAAATTTGGGAATTTTTAAGAAACCTTTATATCTTCCCGAATATTTATGAAATATTTACGAAATTACTTGTAAATATTATGCACATTAAACATAACCATTGATGATAGTTTCATCACGTTATGAGCTTTCTAGGAAACGGGATGACTCGGTAATTTTTTTTTTGTGTGTGTCTTCATCAGATTTTGGTAGGTCCCCTGAATGTTCTCGTGACCAAATCTTCACTCTAAAATGTGAGTTCAAGCCTAATATTTACATGTTCGAAATTATAAGAAAATTCATGCAGATTTTCGGGAGATATTCGAAAAAATCTGAACATTTTAAAGTGCCCACATTAAATTGGCAACCCACTGTAGATTGCCAATTAACACCGAGACTGACCCTGTGTGAAGATCATCAGGGTTTTATGACTAGGCTTTTGAAGTATCCCCTAGGCATAACATTATCTTCCGCCCGTTTCTCTTTCTGAAAATCGACAAAACGGATTGTAGAATGAAGGTTGCACCAATTGCTTAAATTATAGATTTTTTTTCGTTGGCGGAATGACGTCAGCTTTTTCGGTTATAACAAATTATCCCTAATACAACTAAATTTATCTCTCGACGCATTGGCTGGAGTAAATCCGGACATTTTGAAGATCCGGACGTCAGCGTGAAAACGTATGGTAACCCTATGTTTTAGGGATGTTTTCACAATTTTTACTTTCTCGTATACGAAGTATATAAAGAGAGAGTATTGTAATAGTCAAAAAATTCGACCTCGAGATTTTGACGAATCTCCACGTTTTAGACCTACCTGAGTCCGAATAACACAATTTTGGAATTATGTCTGTCTGTGAACACGATAACTTGAAAACTATTAGAGCTACGGGGATGAAATTTGGTATGTGGTCTTTAAACATAATTTGTAGGTTTCTATCAAATTTTGGACAAAATCTGTCAACGGGAAGTTTGTCTGTCTGTATGTCCGAAGTCATGTGAACACTAGAACTCAAAAACTTGAATAGATAGATGGATAAAATTTGGTACACAGTTTTATCGTCATGAATGTAGGTCCGTATAAAATTTTGGGCCAAATCCGTCAACGGGCTGACTGTCTGTCGGTCTGTATAATGGCATACTTGTTTAACTCCATACGCATGAATAGTAGTAGAAATGCCTGTGCAAAGAAGGGACACTCCGAAAACTTGGCAGTTTGCTAAAAACCAATTCTGGCGGCGAGATTTTGTAAGGAAGCAAACATTTAGGGCATCTCGTTTTACTTGCGTACTGCATCTCTGCACATGCGCAAGCTATTCTCCTGTTTTCTTCTCCGCACGCGGAACTCGCATTGCTAGAGTTTGATAAAAAAAAAAATATATTGCTAAGTTTTAATACATACGCATCTTTTTGAATATGATTATTCACCTCAACATTTTACTATCACTATAATCTACAATGAAAAACCTTCTGATAGTCATTGCATTCTGGGTTACAGTTGGTTCGAACTTTTTATCAACGCAGGGGGAAGGGAAATGACAAATGTTTCAAAAGTATACGAGAAAGTTTAGGGGAGGCCACTCCCGCTGGTTTCTTATTTATTTCTCGTGAAAAAACAGCAGTGCCAGAACGGCGTTCCGGCTGCACTGCATCCCTGGTGACGTCACAGCAGAACGTAAGACAACCTGCAGTTAGATGTATGATGATATGAGCAGTTATGTTTGTCACGTGACTGTGACGTCACGTAAATTGATTCTGTCAAATTAAAATGATCTGAATGAAACACGGTTCCTACTTTACTCAGTATATCGATATGTGAATGCCTGATAACATTATTTCTGGTATCCGAATTGTTTTGGCCACGGATATGATGAAAACTATGACCACCCTTAATATCGATTAAAACACTGCATTCGAAGTGCGCGGTTTCGGTTTAACGCGCTTGAGTTAATGGGGGAAGTTGTATGTGTTTACTTTTCTGTATAACACGACCAGAGGAATGTAAATAGGAAAGTACAAGAAAAATATATCTTGTTAAATTTTATCTGCAAAAAAATGACGTTCTCTGGGTTAATTCTTTGTTCAGGTTTAATTCTTTCTTTCTCTCTCTCTTTTTTAATCCAAAAGAGTCGCTGCAAATGAAATAATAAAAAGGGTTGTTATTCGATTCTAACAGAAATGAAGTCGCCGGCTGCGAGCAATTACATTCGACTTTATTTTCAAGAAAAACGGGTGTTTTCAAAACCGACGTAGCACGAAAGTGGTTTTATTTTTGTTATTACTTTTTTCAGATGATTCCACTTCTTTCCGAGATACCACATAAGACTCACCTGTCATTGTCCTGTTCCTTAAAATAACTGTTTTATTTATTTTTTCTTTTGTGTCTGGCGTTCGCGTGTTCTGTTCCCTTCTCCACCTCTTCCTTCTTCCATCCAGCCTCCACCATTTGTCAGAGTTCTGAAGGCAGACGATTTCGACAACACCCTCGCTCTTTGTGAGCGTGTTTTTATTTCTCTTCTCATCTGAAGATTTAAACACCCATTTAATAGGAGTAAGTTTAGATGTTTCATTTGCACTGCCAGACGTACAAAAAAAAAAGTTTTTTTTTTTTTTTTTTTTTTCTCTTTCCTTCAAAAAATGAATAAATGACCACTGTGGCTTTGAGGCGGGTGTAATTCTATATTTCTTCAAAAACGCATTCGTTCTTTTGTGGTACAGTAATTTTATTATTGCTGCGCGGAAAGTGGGTGTTTACTTTTGGGGGGAACTTAGGCTGTTTGAAAGAGAAATTGTTCGTGTTCATGTTTGCAGGTGTGTAAAAAGCACAATTTTCAGTTGTGCTTTTCATGTTTTGTGTTAAATCAAGTCCCTATGGAAACGTATTCTTGTATATTAGAGTTTCAGTGGATTATTCGAGCATTGTATACCGACATTCTTATCACATTTTTGGCATCTTTGTCTTTTTTATAACCTCTGAGTTTCGCAAGACGCAATTTACTTTGGATAAATGCTTAATGGTTTATATTAAAATTTTAAATTTGTGGGGTAATTTCCGTTTTCTGGGGAAAATGGTACTTTTGAACTTTTTCTTTATACTAGCAGAATACCAGGCGTTGCTCGTTCCTTTTAGAATCATAACGTTGTGGGAGACAGGAAACTATGAGCACAATGATCTATTTTCATTCACTCTTGGAAAAGTAAAAATAATTCCCGCTAAAATGAATAACTGAACCAAATTGATAGTTGTTCTTGATATAGATTGTTTATGTCTATTTGTAAACATTTTTTTTAGTGTTCTGTCAGAATAATTCTATTACCGTGTTGTGGCAAAATTCTTCGTATGTATTCTTGTTCATGCCGTGTTTAATTTCCGTATATTTGTGTTTCGAAAAATTAATTAAAATTAGAAAAAAATTGTATGGAAATGAAATTGGTGTCACTGAAAAGCTAATTTTTTTTACTTTAAGGTGATGTAAAATGATTTTTATTAGATAATTGACCGAGCGAAGCGAGGCCTATGTTTTAAGTCCAGCATTTGGCACTTTGTCTGTCTGTAAATTTGTTTGTTACATGATTACGACCAAATGCGTTGTTCGATTTCCTTCAAATTTGGCAGAAATATTTCTTCAAGAAATAGAAAACGATGTATATGTTTTATTTCTTATTATTTTAATTCGGTAATAAAATAATTTTAATTATACAAAATTATTATATTAATTGGTAATAAAAGAGTGAGTGGCAACCGCAGATTAAGATTATGACATCAGAGTTGTAAAAAAATACAGTTCGCTTATCGCTATGTATCTTTATCCACATTTCGCTAAATAAATGTACCTATTTTTATAATCTGTGGCTATCTTTTAGTTCTAAATTTATATTTAAACTCATTCACCATCTAAACCTTTTTTTATACCTCATATGGCGCAGTAACCAATTTAAAGAACTTATAAAATTCGCTTGTAATTGTTAAGCCTAAATGGAATTATCAGGTGCTTCTCGCCAAGAAATGCGAACTCGCCAAAATGATTTCACTTGCCTTATAAATCGTCTGATCAACAACGACAGTTTTTCGCTTATATATATATATATTGCAAAATTGTAATATTTATCGCCAAGTTATTTTGAGTTCCATCTTCTTAGTTCTAACGAAGTGAGTTGGAAAAAATATTTTAATTTAATGCCTATTTAATACTGAAATTTTCTCGATGGTTTTTTTTAAATAACTAATTTAAGGGTTGAATTTTTCTCTGTGATTTTTTGGTACCGATATGCCGCCTAAAGATAAGCGAAGTAAAAGAGCTAGAGATGTTTTGCTAATTCAATAGATTGCGAATCATTTTATCCATATTAACTCCAAATTTGTCGCAGCTTAAGAATTGTGCTAAGCTTTTGTACACCCATGTTCAAATTATGATGTCCGGTGCCCCTACAGATAATGCTGTCTTCACAATGAATAGCATTTTCTAAGCTTTTAAAAAAATGCGATGAAGAGAAAATCTTAGATTTTTTTTTTGGGGGGGGGAGGTCTACTGTTCACAGAACTACTAGTATTTTCAATAGATATCTCGGGAAAATGCGAAAATCTTGCGTAATATTTAATTTACTGAAATTTTAATTAATTTTAGGGCTTTGTAAAGTTCACAGTGATCTTTCTCTTGTTTTGAAGGACACATGTGCCAGATTTCACCAAGATTGGACAAAAACTGTAGATCTGTATAAGGAAACACACACACTCTGCTTTATATGTATAGATAGTACTTTGGACACGTGTAGAGAAGCACTTGAAAACTATATTCAACATCTCGAAACAGTTTTTTTAGATATCTTCATTTTAGTTTCTATATATACAGTGGAGTCAATTCAAGTGACTGAGTGTGTTATCTAATATTTACTTAAACATTCTTTTACTTGTGTTGTGTCGTCACGACCTTTTTCTTCCTGCAAGATGCGCGATGGATTCCAAAATTTAATTGACACGGCGGTGGCACATTGGATGTACTTTAACGTGAATTGACACCTTTTAAGTTATGTGAATATTGAAGATATTTTATAGAATGCATTAATTATACAGCTGTGCTTATAAAAAGAAAGAAAGTATTGATTATTCGCTTTATTTTAAGTAATTTCCCATCGTAAATGTATGGAACAGTGGGCATTATATGTAATAAGAAATACCTGTACTGCAAAATATAAAAAAAGCATTTATTTAAAAAGTGCGTCTCAAATTGTAAAAAATATATAATGAAAGAAACGTAACTTTTGAAAGAAAGAGCAGTTTTAGATCATCTATATATTGGCTAAAATGTAAATGGATAGGCATTTCGAATAGCTGTTAATTTCTCGTCGTGAGATGTACGACACCCGATCATGCAAGTATACCCCTCTAAAATCAGAGGAACGTGCATAAAATATCAAATAAAACGGATATTTCCACTCTTGGCATTCTACGGTAAAGCCTGAATTTCATGCATTGTTTTTATAACATATATACAATTTAAGTTATGTGTACTCGCATGCTTATCATGTTTAGAACGCAAAATACTATAAATCAAAACATTTTTGAAGATTCCGAATAATTTCCCTATCAGGAAAGGTTCTTCAACATCGGAGAATTTTTATTTACCTTTCTTTTTCAAGCATTCTTTTTAATTAGAGTGTTCCACATTAAAATTTCAAAAAGCCCTCATACTTGATTAGAACATTTTTCTTGTGTTTTCTGCAATCTTATGAAATAAAACCCTTGATTAAAAATTTTGTCTGGTTTTCTCGTCTCCCTTAGCCTATGATAATATGACGAAAAAAAATGTTCTGTATTTTCTCTTCTAAAATCATTTCGTTTTTATGTTAATGGTAATGTATGAAATTCAGACGTTCTATAGAATGCCTTGGAAAAGTTTGAGATATCTTCTTCATCTTGTTGTTCACAAACTTATACTAGTTATTGTTGAGTTTCAGTTCAACTTAAATTTTAGGTTAACGATTTGTTCCAGTATCAAATAGATCATAAAAAATTATGGTGAAAGGTAGTTCCGCCACTTTTCTTGCAGCCATGATTATGTTTTAGAGATTTAGGACCTCCAAGTCTGTGAAAAAAATAAGAGGGACTCGGACCATAATCCTTACCACAGTGCAAAACCAAATGTTCTTGTGGACAGAACGGTTAAATGGAATTCAAAACGCTATTCCATTTTTTTTTTGTAGTAAACATTAATAAATGGGCTTTTTAAATTTCTGTAGAAAATGTCAATCTATATGTCTTGTATGCGATCTTCAATGCAATTTCAATCAATACACCGATTCAATTTTCGATAACAGACCTTGTTTCATTCTTTGACAAGTGTATTTGTTATTCTATACAACGTCTCGGGAAAGGATGTAAAACTTTAAAATAAAACGAATATTTTATATACTGCCGGTAAAATATAATTCCCAGAAGTTTTGCTCAAATTTGTGAATATTGAACTAAATATCTCCGTATATAAGTAGCTTGTAAACGTTTATTTGAAACTTATTTTATTTCACCCTTTTATATGTTTTTTTTTTCTTCTAGTCTTTGGTTTTTTGTTTATAACTGATGTTCTTCCAGAAATCAATCTTCTAAGTTTTTCGTAACTATAATTATGGAGAAAGACGAAACACAATTGTTCCTGGACCCAAAACAGGAAAATCATTTGTCCGTGAAATGTTTTCGTATAAGCATTTAGAAATCGAGCACAAACTGTTTAGAGAAATATTTTTAAGCATTCAGAATAAACCATCAGTACCTGCTTAAGTGATGTGATATTTTAAACGACTTTTTATTTTCCACTTGAAGTTTTGCTTAAGCGCTGAATGCACTGTTGCTCAAACGTGAAAGGAATCAATCATTTTGTTGCTGAAAGAGGTCTAACCGTCTGGTTTAACTGGTGACACCTATGTTATTTTAATCCTTTTTGTTTTCCCCCTAGTTTCCGTTTTGGCGCATTTTAAGATTTAAAATTATTTTCCGTGCTTTTTGAGAGAAATCTCATACAATTTTTGGATGAGAACTGAAAAGTTTTTAAAGTTTTATATAGAACATTTTTTTTCAAAACATGAAACACATTTTAAGAAATATTAAGAATATATATATAACACATTAAAGAATATATATATACGTATATTACATTTTGCAAGAAGAATTAATGGTAAGAAATTGTAAAACTTTTGTTTAGTAAAAGTGGTTTGAGCCGAAGTAGTAAGTAGTGTTGTTCCCCTCCATTTAAAAATTTTCTGTAAAAACAATCAATGAAATTTGTATAATCCTTAATTAGAATTCATTATTTCATTCATTACTTCTTTTGGAAAAAGTGAGGTATTTTATTCAGGTAAAGATATAATAATAACCAGAAAGATGAAATGGGAAACGTGCTTATTACCATTACATTTTTATGCGAATTCTTTGCTTGTTTTTTTAGTTCGCTGTTTGCTCTATAATTTGCGTTTCATTTAGAATTGTAATTAGACATATTTTTCTGACTGAAATATAATCGAAGATGTGTGTGGAAATGCAAACGATTTTCCACGCTTGCTTATGGACTTTCTGTTATTAAGTTCTCAAAATCTAGAGCGACATTATTTGAATAAACAAGTTGTTAAACAAAACGGATCTTCATCAGTTTAGAAAAAGCGGCTTAAAACACAAGCTTAAATCTGAAAAGAATCATTCCAGTCAATTCAGCTCATCAATTAATCCTTTGAAATGGCAACTTGTGATGCAGAAAAAGAGTCAATCCCAGCTTCAATGTGAACTATTAATTCAATTGTTAAGTGTTTTTTTTTTACCCCTAGTAAATGGAGTGAAGGAGAAAAAAAAAATACAATGTACGTTGATGACTGAGGCTTAAAAGAAAAAGGAAAGTGATTTAAACTATTGCTTGGCGACAAACTGCATAAAAACAAAAGAGTACATTTGTTGCCTGGTCTTGGATTTCAAACATCTGTTGTGCCCTGCTGTGAAGGAATAGTAGGCATATTGTTTATATTCCACGTCTTCGAATACAAGAATATTCTAACTCAATTGATGTATACAAATTGTTTCGAATTTTTGAGTGAATTCATTTGGTATGCGAGTAGAAAACATATTATTTAAGAACAGTTCTTTGTGTTATCGTTAAAATTTAGTTCTAGCTTGATTCCGTATTATTCGTAAGGATGACCAGTAGAAAAGAAGAATAACTTTGTATTACAATGCTCAGATTGTTCTTATTTCCACTAATGCAGTCAACAAATTATTTTAAACGCTGATTTTCTTTTAAAATATATGTTTGATTCAAGTTAATAGCTTCTAACTACACTGAATTTTTTAAAAGAGTTTTTAAATGCCATATTGTCTTCCTGATCACATTTAAAAATCGTAATTAATTTTCAGAATAAAATCTCTTAAAATTCCCTCATAAATAAATTATTTACTGCTTTTAGAAGATGGATTAATTTCACTGTTCTGTTTCTTTTTCGAAGAATAGTTTTAAAAAAAATCCCGAGTCATGAATACATTAAAATTCCTAATAAAGTTACTAATCAGTTTTAAAATAATTATGAAGAATCATTGCGAATTTTTTCACTAAAACACACATTTCAGTCGATAAAGATATATATTATATAGAATTATTTAACTTCTTCCTGGAAGGTATTTTAATAAAGGGGGGGAAATCCATTATTGATTAATAAAATTTTCTTATTTGGCTATGGAGAAATTGGGCAGTTTTGATTTTAATTTAATTGAATGTGATAATAAAATCTTTGGCCTTTTTTTTTTTCTCCCCTGCGCTGAGTTACAGATTTAAAAATGTGTTTGGTTTTTTAAATATCTTGGAATGTAATAATATCTCACCATTTTGCATATAGATTTATTACTAGAATTGTATATAACTGACAAATTTTGGATTAAATCCATCGAAGAGTTGACTATCCGATCTATCTATCTGTGCATATGTGAACACAATAATTCAAAAATGCAATAAGCAAGATGGGTGAATTTTTGAATATAAATCATATCATCCAAATTGTAGGTATCGATCTAATTTTGGACTAAATCTGCTTTGGGATAAACTGTCTGTTCTCATATATGTGAACACGATAACTCAAAAACACAACCAGCCAGATAAGTGAAATTTGGTTATGTGGTCTTGACATTAAAATTCTAGATCTGTATCAAATTTTGGATCCAATCTATCAACGTTAAGAGATCCAAAATGCATACTCGATTCTCTTTGCTATGATTCGAAACCACACACTCAACTCGTCATATTGCATTAGTATGCGAGAAAGTCGAGGGGGAAACTGTCCCGCTCTCATCTGCATCCAAAAAGAAGTATGCTAACGGACACCTTTTGATCGAAATTTGTATACATAAAGCCACGGTTGGAATAGTGTTAATAGACATGAAATTCTAAAATCTGCTTTCATTTGTATACCCAAACAGCTTTCGGCTCATGGCATCAATTTAGCATGTTCGAATTCTGTGTCGATTGAGGGGCGCGATGTCAAAGGTCCGGGGCTCGTGGTTTCTTATTTCCACCCTTGTTCTTTCATTCCCCCCGTGGAGCATGTGGCGTACAGCTGCGTAGGAGTTGTCAGTGAAATAAGAAATGTGGGGCTGAACTGACAGGTTGTGGAATTCTGGGGCTGCAGAAATTCGAGAGGGAAGATCTGGGGTGGAGGGGATAAAAAAGTGGAGATTTGTGGGACAATCTGCCTCTTTCTTATTTCTCTGTCCTTCTTTTCTGCGAATTCTTTCTCCCTCTTTCAACAAATGCAAGATTATGCCGAGATAAGGGTTTTGGAAATCCATGCAACGAAATGCGAAAAAGCAAGCGTGGTTTTTGAATTGGAAGATGATTGTTAACGACTTTTCCAACACAATACGCTAAAGAAGCTCTTTGTACTTGATGTTATTATATTGTTTTTTGTTTATTTTCTACTTTGCACTGTGTATTAATATATTTAATTTACAAATACATTGTGCGTAGGAAAAAAAAAGCATTTTGATCTACGGATGCAGATATTCCCGGATTTTTCCCCTCCTCATCACGATTAAGCTGAACGTAAGATATTCATTACATTGCAAAATTAAGATGAGAAAAAAAAATATTTAGTTTGCTGTTATGAGGGTCAGTTCCTCGTGTTTTGGAAAGAAATAATAAAGCATCAGGACATGTCGAGGCACGGACGTCACCAATGAAGCGCTTTCTGTTAAATAGTTTCAGCTGAATGAATGGGAATTTGTAATGTCCGCTGTTATCAATGATGTCATCAAAAATAAAGTGTGTATGTCATCAATATGCGTGCTTACCGTTTTGTTCCTTTTTAATCATAACTTTCTTTTGAAATTCGATATATTTTTACATATTGGTTGGTAGTAGTATACAGCCATACGTTTGTCGCAAGCGAAAAACTAACGAAAAGTGCTCAAACCAGCATTAGCCTGCTGTAAATAAAAATTTGAGCAGTTGCCCCCCCCCCCCCTACTTTTCTGAGAAATTTTAAATTTTTATTTCTTTTTAGCTGTTTAAAACTAGGAATAATAAAAAAGCAATAGTATTGAGAAAGCTAGCTAATTTTGCAACTAAATTTTTAAATTTTGTTATTTAACCCCTATACTCTCGGCTACTTTTAGATATTAGCAAATTTTTTGCTCCCTCCCTTTTTTCATTTTTCTGCTTTGTTATCTATCTTTTGGAATGTTATATACTTAATAATTATTGCATTACGAATATATAATAGTCAAAAGTATTTACATTTTTTTTCTTTATTTCAGAATGTCAACCTTGTAGTGATGAAGAAATTTTGAAGTCTTATTGCACAAGCGACTTTGGTGAGTATTTTAATAGTGTTCCAAATGTCTAGTGCCTAGGCATTTTATTTGACGGATGTCTTTAAATACTGCATTCCAATTGGATTTTGTGTGAAATTTCAAGTAGTTGTTTTTTATTCTTATAAATACCCTAACCAGTACCTACAGAGTACCTCTTAATTTCGGGGTTTTTTTTCCCTCTCTCTCCGTGCTTTGATGAAATAGTAAAAATAGAATCATTTCCTATATTGTAATTAGCGGCTCTTGAAGGCAAAACTGAATGTTATTGTACAATAAGAAGCCAACTAGCATTCTGTGGATTTCGTATTCACTATTGAAAACTGTATCCAAGTCAGTGGCGAATCCATAGCCCTCCCCCCCGAGCTAAACCAAAATTCTGGATTTTATTTAAAATCACTACAACTGTTTGTAATTTTCATTTAAAAAAATAATAAAATCGTGACAACATTGCTTTCTGGCTTGACAGGCTCGAATTTTTTTTCGACTTTTCTAGTCAGTCCACTTATACTTGTAGCGTTGGACGCGGTCGGAAGCATTTTTTGGCTAGTTATTTCATTGTAATTTTTATTAAATTATCGAAAATATTGTAGTGTTCTTTTTGATTCTAATTGTCAGGTGAGGAAAGTCTGTAAAGTTAAAGAGTTTTAGTTTACTTTAACCATGAGGTTTGACATTCGTCACTACCATACAAAATTTTTATGACCTCAGCCCCCCCCACCCCCACCCCGACACGAATCCTGGATTCGCCACTGATATAAGTGCATGTGGTTTGTCGTCCAAAATCGAACTCCCATTGCACAACTGACTACTTAGAATACAATAATTAATTTTGGAAGCATGCAGCATTAGAATTTTTCTCTGTAAACTGCGAAAAAAGCTATCTCTCAAAATGTTATTTTGAAGTTCGATCTTTATTGCATTAACTACGTTAAATGCAGCGTCTGCCTCATCTTTCCTTGTATATGTAGATAAGGTTGATTATTCCGTCGCTATAAACTAAGGTAACCAGTCCCGAATTTAAACTACAGTCGGACCTCTATTTAACGAAGTCACTAAATCCCGAAAAAAAGTTCGTTATATGGAAAAAATTCGTTAAATAGATATTCACTTTTTAAAATACTTTAAACTACACAAAGCAGATTTTAAATTCATAAACACTAAATATTATTAAAAAAAAGTAATTAATCACACCTTTATTTTGTAAATTAATATCTATTTGTTTTATATATTTTACCCATCAAAAAGAAATCTGCAAGGAAAACAAGAATAAAACAAAACATTGTCCGGGAATACACTGTATTTTCAATTTTAAAAAATAATTTTATATTAAAATTAATGAATTTTAGCATTTCATCATACGAAGGTTTGTTGATTTCTGAATCACGATCATTTCCATCTTCGTCTTCATCGCAATTCATTGCTGTATTGTTTATATTTTTCACACTGTCTGCTTCAAAACTGCATCATCCACATCTTCATAGAAACATGCTTTTAAACGTTTTGAACAAGAGTTCGACGAATCATAATTTTGTATCTTATCACGATTTTTTTATTATGGTTGATAAGCTGTTTGGAGGAATACCAAATTTTAAAGCAATGTCCCTTTTTTTCACGCCTTTACCCACCTCATGAAGAATTAAATTTTTTTCTTTGATGCTTGATCACTTTCGCTTTGACATTTTCCAGCTACAAGGTCATTGATCACCATAAAATGTGTTAAAAGAAAGAATAAGTTTGAAATGTTTAGAAATATTTTGAGAAATAGGGAGAAAAAAAAAATACTGGATCACAAGAAAAAGTTCGTTAGAGAATGCACTTCGCTATTTGGAGGTTCTTCTACGAAGAAATTCGCAAAATGTTCTTGGTTCCAAGAAAAAATTCGCAAAATAGAGGTTCGTTAAATAGAGGTCCGACTGTATTTACCCTAAATTTTTCCTTCATGATCCCATTTTCTACTTATTAGTAAATAATTCATATTTTTTTTCAAAAAACTAGTTTCAAATTATAAAAAATTAACTCCTGAAGATTTCTTCTCAACTTTTACTGTACAAAGAATATGGTCACCGTAATATAACTGATATGGATGAAACAGACAGAAGATAGAAAATAGTGTAAGTAGTAGCAAAATGTATTACTTATGCTTCATTATCTCTTCCTATATCTTTATTCAGAAGATATAGTCACTTTAACTTACCACATTCTGGTGATGTTGTGCACAAGATTATAATTATAGGTTGCATCTTTTAAAAAGCATTTTACACTATTCAACTATAAAAGGCAGGGTAGAGCATTTTATACACTGAAATGGCTGCAATTGAAATATCATTTGAAGCCATGTGCTATCCCCGAGACTTGTGATAAAAAATTAACAAATGACACTTTCACTGAATCAAGAGTACTCTTTATTTTCTGAATTGCGCTACTGAGATGAATCCACCGATCCTTCTAAAAGTGCATCCCACCAAATTATGTAACACAAGTCTTACAATTTCTTGTTCCTGACTGGCTTTCCGTTTCCTTACGAAAGCCCTCCTTGCCACTATAATTAAGGGAGGAATAAGAGTTTTAATTTAACGTCAAAATCAACGCGTAAAGTTTATTTAGTGATGCTGTACTTTACGATTTCTTAACGTTGTATTGTACATACTTGTGCATTATAATGTGATTTAAATTGGCGATTTTGTGAGTTGTATTTACTCTGTGTGCAAATGCATTGCGATTTTGAATTAATCCCACTAAATACAGTTTCTTAAAATTTAACCAAGACGCTTAATTTTTCAAACATTATATAGCACTAATTACTGTATATTTTTTGCAGTTATTCAAGGGACTGTCGCAGCTTTGAATCACAACCAGTCTACTCAGACATCTGAACTAACGATTCGAGCCACTTCCATTAAAATAGACGCGCCTCACAAATCCTGGACCAACGTGAAATATGTCACTCTCCACAGGCCTCTGAAGTGCGGCACCAAAGCTGGTATGGGAGAATTCCTGTTCCTGGGGCGGTGGAGACTGGGCCATCCCATCGTGCACTGCGCGCCCAGGCTGAGTCACTGGAAAGAAATCCGAAGGAAATCGATCGAAGCCAGGACGAATTTATGTCAATTAGACTGATTTTTTTCAAGTGCAAACGATTTCTGAAGGACCAAATGAATTGAACTACTAATTGCGGGGGGGGGGGGTTAAAAAACTTTTATTTATTTTCATTAGTTTCAGTTTTAAAAATTCATTAGCCTCTTAGTCCCAGCTAATGATAATTAAACGTCGATTGTTTTAAGCAAGGGGGGGGGGGTTGCGAATACAGATTTGCCAATCTTTTTGCATCCACGTGGATAAACTTGGAAGCATAATTCTACCAAACAGTTCTGTGATAAAAGCATTGACAGCTGTGTGATTATTTCATTTGTCGTCTGGAACATTAGATCATTTTTTTTCTTTGTTAGTGACTCTTTGTTTTCATACTGAATGTACATCCGTTATGTTCATAAAGGGCCAGCACCGAATTCCTCTATTTCAAAATTGATATAAGACTTGAATGAAAGGGAAAAAACCATTATTGAAATAGAATTTATAGGCTACAATACGCACACTATATAAAAACATCAAAACATTAGAAAATTGGTGTTGGCCCTTATTTGATTTGAATACTAAAGTGCCACAAAGAACAATGTGTACAGATGGATATGTAAATATATTTAGGAAACTATATAAGATTATTGTTCTTTTTATTATGTGTAATAAAGTGAAATGAATGTTTCTGCGAAAAATCGTTAATTTTGATATATTTATAGTTAAAATTTTGTCTGTTATTTTGTGTCAAGGCCTATTAAAAACTAGTTTTTAATGCAATAATTTGTGCTAGTGTTCATATCTGAACCTCAGTAATTAACTTTTGTACATATATTGTGAATACAAATGTTCTCTGCTCCATTGTTATAGGTGGCAGCCTGTTACGAAGCACTAGTGTAAAACAGTTGTGCAAACAGAAATCCCATACCCACAACAAAAATAAACATAATTTTGTCTCAATTAAATTTTTTATGAGAAGCTTTAAACATCAGTTGGAAAAATGTAATTTCATAGAAATCATTCTTGTCAGTTATGTATAATTTAAAGGGAAAAACTACCCGATATTAGCTTCGAATCATTCAAAAATAATCTCCGTAACACTAAAATTACACACTTTTTCTTCATAAGCTATTGCTTTAAATTTTCAGTGGCAAATCTGCTTATTTTTCTTTAGTAAACAATATGTTTTTAAATTATATTTTCTTTTTCCCCTAGTATTTTGATTCCTTTTATTTTTCATTGATGTTTTTAAAATTTGTAATTCCAAGATTTATTGTTACAAACTTTACTTATTCTTTAGTAATTATATTTCGATAAAAAATGAATTAGCTGGAATCTACTGTAGAATATTATATTGTTTTTGTGTATGGTACATTTCTTTTTATGACGTAAAAAAAACATTTTAAGAGTTATTGATGTTTCCTGAAATCCAAGAAAAGTTTTTTCTTTTTGGATTTTTATCTAAAAATATTAGCAGTGTATTTATTCCCTGTTCAACAATTTCTAAGCTAAAATGAATATAGTTCTGTGACTGTACATAATCATGTAATGTTTGCATTCATGTGTAAAATAATACAATGTATAAAACTTGTAAATAAATCATAAATTGAATAAAAATGTGTGTTCTTTCTTACTTGTTTCGACTTATTCAAGATTCTCAATACAGTAATTTCATTTTGTTACCCTACCATATCATTGAAAATAATGCAACCCATAAAATATTGGGCCTTGAACCTGTTGCAAACGTGTGTAGGCAAATAGCCACTAACATCTTACTGTTTTGGATGAGTATTGGCATATAGCTTTCCTTTCAAATTTGGCAGTTTGAAATAATGAGACACACAAGATGTCTCATTATGTGTGTGTACACTGGGAGTCAGAATGTGGCCTGTTGCAAAAGATATGGGCCTTCTATGGTATTTTTATTGACACAAAGCCTAGTTTAGAACTAGCTGCACCAAACACAAGATTTATTAAGAGCATCAAAGTAAAAACAGTTTGAAGGGAAACATGCTTGTACAATACAACTATTAAAAAACTACATTAGTTGTTTAAAACACAGGTCAATTAAAACAAACTGGGGCATAGTTAAAATTCTAAAATTACAAATAATGCGGAAAAACTAGCGTTTAGAAATTCAAATAGCTAAGGTTGGGGTTTTTCTCCTACCAAATTTTGTAAACGGATAAATGAATGTATGTAAAATTAAGATGCTCAGTTAAAATAGGGTCAAAAGTATTGACCATACCACAGTGGAAGTGGGAATTCGTTCAACAAGCAACAAATGTGTATCTCCGCATCGCTATCTAGTGCGTCTAATGCAAAGATATTTTAGTTTTACATCAGATCCACAAAATTAACATGGTTGCATAGAGTGAAGTTATTGTTAAGTCAAGTTGCACGTCCCAAATATCTTAGAAGTCCACTTAACCCTCCGACTGCCAATTTTTTAAAAATTGACAATTAGATGCAACATTCACAAACATGTTCAAATTCAGTTGAACGAAGGGAATTCTTATTTACAGGCAAGGCTTTATGAGTATAATATGATTCGACACTGTAATAGTACTAAGTAAGAACAATAGCTTGCGAAAATTGCAGGATGGAACAAAAAATAGAATAACTTCCTACCCATGGAAATAAGCAGTCAGAGGGTTAAACATATTGGACCTTCTGTGTGTCTAGTTCTTATTTTTATGAACAATATTATGCTTTATAAACACTTGATCTGGAGTGCATTCGCATACATTTCAGTTTCTACTGCTGGTCTCTTTGTGAAGCTAACACAGCATCTGACTCGTATAAGACTTAATTTGCATAATATATATAAGTTTCTTGATTATCACAAATTTAATATTTTAATGTATATGATATACAGAAGACAATACTGATATTGACAGTAGTTAAGATGAATTTCATTTTGAATCGGATGCAGACAACAAGGATGAGATTGGCAAAAAGACTGAAATCATACACGAGCAAAAAGTCTGTACCATAATTTATACGCGAAAGATGTTTTAAGAAGTAAAACATCAGAACATGCAATATGATGAAAATATTAAATTATAATAAATAATAACTTAATTATTTATAATTCAGTACATATAAATAAGAAAAAGAATATTAAATTATTATTAAATCATTCACATTAAAAGTTGACAAACAAGTTTAACACATCATCATCAGAAAATACAAAATTAGATATTAAAACATATTCACCACCTGTACATCACTGAGATGCAACATTCACCCAACAGAAGTCTGAGATATATTTAATAGCCTTTTGATAAAAGTTAACTCAAAAAATAAACAAAAATAAGGATAAATGATTTCTTTTGCTTCATGCAATTGTGTAAAATGTATTAGCTCTTTATAAATTATAATAATGTATCATATACTGAATTTTGTTTTATTTCTTTTATTTTTATACATTTTTGCAAAAGTAAAATCACAATGATTTAGCATTTTATAAATTGAGAGGGGTCGAGAAATTGTACAGTTACAATGACAGATTCATTTAGCATTATTGTTATTTGAAACATTTCCTTAATTGTTAAAGTGGCTTTCTTTCATTTTTTTTTATTTGTGTGGCTTCTGTTGGTAACAGACCTCCATTAACATGCTTCACCCCTTGTTTTGGAGGGCTAATATCTTTGAGAGATTTTTCTTCAATAAAGGATGTGTTTGCATCCTCTGCAAGTTTATTTTCAGTAGAGGATAAAGTTTTTGCACAGTCTTCATTAGTATCTCTCTGTTTAATTACTGGCATAGTTGTCGGGACTACACTATCTCTAGAATGCCTAGGTAAATCATGTTTTATTTATTTTTTTTATGTCTTATTCTCTGCTTTTTTGCAGACAGCTTTTTAGCTGCCTCTTTTGTCAGGAGTTTTTCTTTTTTATGTAGTTTATTTATTTGTTTTTGTTCCTTTTTTTTTATTTCTCCATCTTGATACGCCCTACAAGATGACCTTAAGTTTCCAACATGTTCACACAATTTTTTTTTTGCAAAATATGCCACAGAGGTTTTGTTTTCTGCAAAAAGGTGGTACTTAAAAATTTTAATGGCACTGAATGTTGGAATGTGCATCCTTGTAGACAGTGATGTGGGGTGGGTAAATACCCAGTGGGTAGGTAAATATTTTTTGGGTATATACCCGGGTATTTACCCAAGCCTGGGTAAATACCCAAAAACTGGGTATTTTGCGAAAAAAATAAAATTCGAATGCTGATTCACAATGAAACATACAGAGTTATATAAATACCTCCTAAAAAGTATTTGCAAAAAAAAAAGTATTTGTGAATGGTCATTTAAAATTAAACTTAAAATACCCAAAACTGGATATTTTGCAAGAAAAGTATTTGAGAATGGTGTGATTCAAAATGAGGCATTAAATTTATAAATACCCTTACACTGAATATTTTGCGAAAAAAAATTGCATTTGTGAATGGTGATTCAAAATAAAACATATAAAATTTAAAAATACCTCCAAACTGGATATTTTGTAAAAAAAAAAAATGCATCTCCGAATGTTGATTCAAAATGAAACATAAAAATTATAAATACCCCAAAACTGGGTATTTTTTTAAAAGTATTTGTGAATGATGCTTCAAAATGAAATAAAAAAATAATATGTGCCCCTAAACTGGGTATTTTGTATTTAAAAAAAAGTAGCTTTGAATAAATTATAAAAACAAAAAACAATTGCTATCAGGATTCAGAATAAAGTATTCTAAAACTTAAATGGGATCGGGCGATAATTTATTTTTACGGTTTGAAACTTTGACACTTACAATAGAATAATTATTTTTAACGCCGTTTATGTTATACTAGCCGCCATCGGCGACCAACTTGTTCGAAGGGAATATAATTTTAACTGACTCTCTTGTGTATAGTTTGATATTCACGGTTCCCATAACAAAATAATTTTAAACTTCAAATTGCGATAGAGATTTACCCCCACGTTCTTAACGTAGCCTTGCACTTGTTCTGTTCCTTGTCTATATGAAAGTCCCTAATGGAGTCAAGTAACTGTTCCTGTCAAGTTACATCTAATTGTACGTAATCGACACAAATTTTAATTTAACAAATTTATTTCAACATCGAAATACCGCAACATGTTTTACGTCCAGCAGTATGTTAATTGGCTTAAAACATACTAATAAAATGAATTTAAACGTAGCAACCATAATCGTTCAGTTTACTGGATTATTTCTTGATATACTTACTATCTTGATTCTTTATATGCTTATCAAATAAAAAAAGAAAAAATCCGATAGAATATTATATTAGCCTTCAAAAATGGATGAGAAACACGCAATTGAATATTTGTTTAAACAATGAAAGCGGTTTGAATTTCATTGTAACAATGAATGACAAAAATATTTTTAAAAATTTATTAAAATTAGAGAAAAAATCAAATGAAAACTTAATTGTTATCATTGAAAAGACAAGTTTTTAAATTTTCAGATGGTATAAAATTAATTTTTGTGCTGTACTATTTTCGTAAGTTATTAAGGAAAAACTCCAAAATTTCGTTTAATTTTTAATTAATTAAAATTTAAAAAAAACAACGGTTATGAGGTGCGCATTCCCACCCTCCAAAGTATGTTTGTGACAAATTTCGTTGCTCTAGGCCTAGCGGTCTGTCCTGTAGAGCGCCAAAACACACACATTCTCCTTTATTATTAGTAGAGACAGATAGTACCCGTGAATCTTGTGATCCATAATTTACTCACATTGCCATGCAGGAAATCAAACATTCTTGTTTTGATTTACTGAATAGTTAGTCATTTACTTCGTGGATATTAATATTACTGTAAATTTTACGTTAAAAAGTAAAAAAAAAAAATGGGGAAGTTACCTTCTTGGAGCTTTTAATGTTAAGGATGATAAAAGTATCCAATGTAAGTGCTGTAATGTTGAGTACAAACTTGCCAATGTAAGCAATATGGAGAAACAAAACCAAAAAAAAATAATGCTTCAAAAGTCTTGGTGGATTAAAAAGGTTCTGAAAGGGATAGAATAGCTAATGATTTTTCTTTCATTCAGATTCCAACCATGACACTTACATCAAATTTAGAGTTTTAAGATCATTTAAGTATTGATGTTCATGATCCAGATGAATCCCGTCTAACCAGGAAACTGAGTGTGAGTGTCTACTATACCGTCAAATAATACAACAGATTTAGCAACAAAAAATTCACATTTCTTGTTCCTGAAATCTTGTTGCAAAAATAACTTACCTTTGTTGAAAGTGATATAAGTGAATATTACTTTCAGAATAATTAACTTTTAAAAACTGTAGAACTGAAACATCTGCTAACTTATCAGCAATGTCTGATACTCTGTCTAATTAATCCAAAAAGAATTATAAACAATTGTATCTTTCATTTTAGTTTCTATTATCAGCTCTTTCTCATTTTAAAACCAAACTCAACATTTTCTTTTTTTAAAATTTATTTGAGTTTTAAAAAGGATTGATATTTAAGTCACGTATTTTATGTAAGATCCATGATATAGCATTGCGTTTTTGTTTTTTCTGATTCATTTTTTTAGTTTTTATAGAATTTAAAAGGTTCATATATTATAAGCTTTCTTTTTTTTTTATCTTATCTTAGGCTCAATATATATTCTCTATATATTTAAAATATATAGAGACATCATATTTCATATCAGTGCCTGTGTTTTACATGAATAGGGGTAATTCATAAATAAATACCCAGGTAAATACCCTTTTTGGGTATTTACCCTTAAAAATAAATACCTGGGTAATTTACATCACTGCTTGTAGAGCTTGCTGATATAATGTTGATTCATCAGTAGAAGATGAATCAGCTAGTTTCCTAGCCGGTGGAGTTAAGCAGCACGGTCGAGCATATTTTCCCAGAATTTTCGAAAGAAAATTCTGG
>BGPR01003319.1:80103-139026 GCA_013235015.1 Araneus ventricosus | reverse complement strand
CATAAGGTCCGTCAACTTATCAGAAGGTATTCCCTGAAGAACTTCCGCCGCTGATCCTCGGAGAGAGGCCACAAGTTGACTGGCTTTCACACGATTATTCCATCCGTTCGCAGAGCTCACAACGTCAAACTGAGTTTTGAAAACAGTCCAAGACGTTTGTCCGTCGAATGTCAGGGATTTGACCGTTGGTCTGGAATACGTGAGGTCTGGATTTGCCGGGAAATTGATTGGTCTGTCCTCGAGTTCACTGAGCCTCTTCTCTAGGTCGCCGATCTTCACTTGAACTTTTTCTTTGACTTCCTCTATCTTCCCTTGTACTTTGTCTTCCACTTCCTCGATCTTCCTTTCAACCTCGCCCTTTACCTCTCCAATCTCTCTCCTCACGCTTTGGACATCTTCTTCTATTTTCTCTATGCAGCTGTTGACATGATCTTTAATTTCTCCGACTTTACTTTCGACGTGTGTTTGGATCTCATTCTTCATTTCTTCTTGTCCTTTTCTCATTTCATCCTTCATTTCTTCTTGTCCTTTTCTCATTTCATCCTTCATATCTTCTTGTCCTTTTCTCATTTCTTCTTGTCCTTTCTCCATAGATTTCTTCATCTCGGCTAGCAGAGCAAGTAGATCAGCGTTCTCAGCCATCCTTGTCTGAGATCTCGTTTTCACCATACACACTTATCCCACTTCTGACACCAGTGTTACACAAAATCTTACCGTGGGTGTATGGTGTAAACAGTCCAACACGCAGGATAATGGAGAATGAAGGTTTATTTACAAATATACAGGAAAACACGTAGCACAGGTACAGGAAACAATAGTCCTTGCACAGATTACCAATGTAAATAGACAACAATTCACAAGTAATGACAGTTGATATCTAACAGCACAAACAGTCAGCAAATAACTAGTCACGACAATAACAGCTCAGCTCACCAGCTGATTAGCTCACACAGCAGATAGAACTCCGAAGACGTTTACGCTTCACAGTAACCAGTCGTTCAAAGACGCTGCTGTCGTCCAAACGCGGTCTTATATACTCTCCCCGTTAGGCCGTGACGTCACATAGAATTTTCATGAAAATCCTAGATCTCGGCCCCTAATAGAAATATCGAGAAAAGGATTGCATTTTCGAGAATAATCTATTTGTCGCCAAGGTCGCCAAATTTGTCGCCAAAATGGTCGCCAAGTTTGTCGCCAAGGTCATGCGTGCCACGAGAGTCGCTGAGGTCACTCCATGCTTCACCTTGTAAAACCCTCTTCCCAACCATAAGACCTGCATTGCTGGGAAGTGACTTTCCATGACTGTAACACTACATTTGTGATTATATTCGTTCAATTGGATAAGAAGTAAAAACAACTGATGATAAATCAACTTTATGTAGGAGGCAAATAACTGAAAAAAAAGCCAGTTTTTACTTCTTATTCAATTTGCATTAGACACAATTCATAATACTTTACTATAAATTAAGCTTTTAATGTTAAAAAACATGCATTATAACTAATTACTCTTTATATAAAAGAAAGTTTTATAAATCGCGTAAAATGGATTTAATGTGTACTTAGAAAATAATTAAAATATTACTGAGTTTTGATTTATTCAATTTGGATTAGGAATACTAATAGACATTACATTTTTATTGTAAATATAGAGATTATTACTAATAACATTTTAAAAAAGCGTGTAAAAATGTCGCGTATAAACCTATATATAAAAGAGGAAAGTGTGCGCGTGTTTGTTCGTTTTTTAATTTTTTATGCACGTTTATACTGTTGGACTTACGACGACCAAATTTGGCACAGTGATGGATTAGCACAAGAGGTAGTTAACGCCGTAAAAATTATTTTAAATTTCGAATTAGATTTTTATTTATTTAATTAAATGATGAAAATTAAGCTATTTTTAAACGTTTTTCACCAATAACTTCTGAAATACTTATGGTAAGAAAATTATTTTTACATCGCCTTAAAAAGCAAAAAATCATCTTTTTAATTATACCAATTTAATTGTTCAACAATTTTTATCTAACTGTAATCAACGTTTCAAAATTCATTTTAAACTCAAATTGCAACAATGCTTGTATTGTTATAAAGTAAAATCCAAACTAATTAATTTTTTCATCAAATCCTTTATTCACGTGTTTTTACCACTTCTACCACTGTTAACGCTAAGAAAATATTTCCCTTTTTGGTTATGGTAGACTTCTTACTTCCGCTGTTATTTCGTAGCATACACTTAACTTCCGTTTGTATTTCATATCTTTTAATATGCACTCAAATATACAATGACGTTAGTTTAGTTACTACGCGATATTTCGTTTAAATTTCGCAATTTTTTGAATATTGACTTTGATGTGGCAGCACTGTTTAAAGAGAGTAGAAAAATGCTATTTAATATTTGAGTTTCAGTTTGACTTTATTTATAGTATTTATAGAGAGTATTTATATTTAGTTTTTATTCCCTTAACTGAGGTGAAAAGTATTCTTCTTGTTCAAACATTCTTTTTCAGAGAAATTCTTTCGAGTGATAATTGCTCTCGAGCGATTTTGACTTTCTTTATCTGATTTATGAAACATTTTATTTAAAAGCTTCGCTGTAACCAAGTTATACAGTATAAATATATTTGTACATTGTAAAGCTGTATTAGTTTTTAACTATATATATTGTTTAAAATAAATGTTCTTTCTTGAATTTTCTCGCATTTTCATTCAAACCGTACTGTTATAAGGTGATAAAAAGGCCGTATTTGAAAGTTTTTAATTCAACGAGAAAAGATTCAAAGAAGATTTACATTTGTTGGGGAGACAATAGACATAACAATATTTTTAGGGGGGGGACAACAGGAGGTCGGTATATGAAAAAATATGGATCGCGAGCAACGCCGGTTTTCAGCTAGTAATATATAAACGTATAAATAATGTATATAAAACAAACCTCTGCCGTTATCGAGTTTTTTCTGTTCCGTAAAAATAATTCGTAAACAATCCTTCTATAATAATTTAAAGTATTTTGTGAAAGTTGCATAAGTTGAAAGTTTCCGAGGATCTCGGCCGATAAAATCTCCAAGATTTTCTAATTTAAGAAAAATTTGCTTAAACTGTGAACATGAAATCTACAGATTTCTGTTGATATATCAAGGTGCAGTTTTGCAGAGTGTCTGCGCTATGAGTTTCCAGCATTATAGGAGCGCGAATGAAGTACCAAACTGGTTATGAATTGGAGGTAGGCAAAAAGGACAAGTAAAGTTTTGTGAAACAATCACAATGCTAAATATCGTGTAAAATTATTTTCACTATATAATTATGATAGAATAGTTTATAGTAATAGTGTAGTTAAGAGTTGAGTTTGCATTTTGGAACATTACCGTGACAAATTTTAGCTATCGAGTCTAATTTGGAATCGTGGAAGTCTAAAACGTGGAGATTCACTAGCATATCGAGTTCAATTTTTTTACTTTCTCGTATACGAAGTATACAAAGAGAAAGTATTGTAATCGTCAAAAAATTCCAACTCCAGATTTTGACGAATCTCCACGTTTTAGACCTCCCCGAGTCCGAAAAACACAATTTTCGAATTATGTCTGTCTGTGTGTTTGTGAACACGATAACTCGAAAACTATGAGAGCTACGGGGATGAAATTTGGTACGTGGTCTTTAAACATAATTTGTAGGTTTCTATCAAATTTTGGACAAAATCCGTCAACGGGAAGTCTGTCTGTATGTCCGAAGTCATGCGAACACTATAACTCAAAAACTTGAATAGCTAGATGGATAAAATTTGGTACACAGTTTTATCGTCATGAATGTAGGTCCGTATAAAATTTTGGGCCAAATGCGTCAAAGGGTTGACTGTCTGTAGACCTGTATAATTTACCATTGAAAACAATCCGCTATCTCCACGCGCATGCGTACGGAAGCAATCGTCTGTGCTTGCGAAAAGAACGAATTACGTCAGTTTGTCCTTGAGACGGTGTGCGATAGATGCGTTTTAATCGGTACGCATCGCTTTGAATTCTTTACCTAGATATTTTTCAATTACTATAATGAAAAACCTTCCGATAGTCATTGGATTCTGGATAACGGTAGGTTCGAATTTTTTTAGCCACGCGGGGGAAGGAGAAACGGCACCTTTTGGGGGAAGTATACGAGAAAGTTTAGGGGAGAACACTCCCGCTGGTTTATGATTACAATACTATCTTTTCGCATATATTTTGTTTAAGAGAAAACAAAAAGTGTTGCCAAATGTGCTGAGAGAATATCGGAACCAACCTTGTTTAACCCTCCGTTAGTCGGAATCATTTTGATCTCGCGTTGTATCTCGCGAATATAAAATCTATTTTCTGAAATAGTCATCCGATTTTGATCGTTTTTCTTTTATAATTGCAATAATGTCTTCCGATGAGAATATAAATGAATATTCTGTACGGAAAAATTCAAATTTTAATGCGTTAAAAAAAACCAATAGATGATGCAGACTGCATGCGCATCTATTAGATATTGCCATTAACGGAGGGTTAAATGCTGGGATATGTAAATCGAACATTTTTTGACAGAGTTCTTTTTTTCGTCTTCGTACTCATTTGCGATTTAGCCGTGACACAAAATGAACGTCTCAAGTACCTTTCCGAGTAAACGCATCCTCCTTTCTTTGTCATGAACACCACAGCCTCAAGCTCCGACCACAGGTCACACGAGAAGAGCCATCGAGATTTAAATTTGAAAAGAAGAGACCGAGAACTCAGCCAGTTATTTTCGAGACGTCTCTGTAATTTCGGCTAGAAGAACTCTTTGGGGCCGGACCCCCCGATTTTCGCCACGTACTTAAGCAAATTAAAAGGGTTAAAGGAAGGAATGCGCGAGAGGCCAGCCCATGAATAAAACATCCAGCATCGCAATTTCCCATTGTGTGGCCAAAGCAAATTGCCCCTTCCGCCGAGAAGACAGAAAAGAAGGGATTTTGTTTTCTTTCATACTTGCTCTTTCATCTCGACGCAGAGTCCTACATCTACAGACACTTGTGGAGTTAAAGATGGGTCAGAGGTCATAATACATACCCTGGCAAGGATCAGTGACGTAGCGATGGGGAGGCAATGACTAGTATAAATGATAGGAAGATAAGAAGAGAGATGTAGATGATAGGAGGATAAGAAGAGAAGTATAGATGTTAGGAGGATAAGAAGAGAAGTATAGATGATAGGAGAGTAAGATGGGAGGTATAAATGATAGGAGGATAAGATGGGTCAGAATTCATGATATACCCTGGAAAGGATCAGTGGCGTAGCAATGGGGAGAAATGATTGGTATAGATGATGGAAGGGTTAGATTGTCAGAAGTCATGAGGATCAGTGGCTTAGAGATGGGGAGGCAATGATTGGTATAGATTATAGGATGGTTAGATGGGTCAGAAGTCGTGATATACCCAAGCAAGGATCAATGAGTGGCGATGGGAATTCAAGGGGGTATGGATGATAGGAGGATAAGATGGGTCATAGGTCATGATATAACCTAGCAAGGATCAGTGAGTGGCGATGGGAAGGCAAGGAGGATAAGATGGATCAGAGTCGTGATATATACTGGCAAGGAACAGTGGCATAGCGATGAGAAGTCAAAGGAGGCTCCAGACTTAGGGGCGTAATGGAGTTTTAATTAAGTATAAATTTTAACTAAATATCACATATTACTAATTAGTAGTCTTAATCACTAGACCATCTGCATAAGGTTTGGTATGAACTGAGTTAGCGACTTGATGCATAACAAAACGAGCGCATATTGAACATCTGTCATATTTGGATTCAAAATTTGAATTATGTATATAGCGAAATCTACAGTTGGGTATGTGTAGAGGCGTCTTAAAAATAGATGGCAATCGTTTCAGTCCATAAACCTATTCATTTAAAGCTTGACATACTTATTTCAGTTGATGAAGATCCCTGTAAGAACTTTGGAGATATTTCCAATCCATGGCGATTGGAGGGAAAAGCAGCATTCCTATAAGCGGCGAAGCAGAAAAAGAAAGATGGCAACGCATCCGATGTTTAAATACAGTCGGAAAGGGAATTCCCAGGATAGGGGCTCCTGAAAAGTAAAGATTCCCGCGACTCTTTAAGTTAAAGTAGACGTTCCTTCATCTTTGAACCAAAATAGAAGTGCGTTTATATTTAAAAATGAAGCGGCGTTAGAAAGAATTCATTTTAAAGATGGAGAAAATTTTAATTTATTACATGTATCTTGAAGTGGCGTCTTTCAAATGAATACAGTAACTACTGGTTGAATATTAAAGCTTTCAATTCAGCACATTCAATGTTAGCTCGCCCTGTATTTGCATAAATTTTAATTTCAGACAGTTCTGCGAAAGGAGCCTTATCCATTGCGATTCTACCGGTAATTCGATTCTAATGTCCCTGTATATCCGTCTCGACAGTGGCGCAGCGACCGGGGGAGGGGGAAAGGGGGTGTATAGATGCTCCACTTAGGCCACCATGGAGAAAAAACATCATTACAATATCCCAGGCGCCATTTTTCCCTGGTAAGCCTCGGATAAAGACTGGGGGTGAAAAACTCATATTTTGCCTCGGGCGCCATTTACCCTCGCTACGCCCCTGCATTTTGATAACACTATAATGAACAAAACAAAACATATTTAAGAAACATTTTGTAATTTTAAAGACGATGCATTGGGGTTAATTTTTAAACTTGAAAATTTGCCTTCAAAGTTCCCGAATACTTAAGATTCCCCCTTTTCAAAGCTGAAATTATTAACTATTTGCAGTCCTTTCATTCGTTGCTTTATAAAAGGAAACTATTTTGGTTATGCCGTTATTAGCTATCCTAACTTCCATACGTCACTTATTAAAACTATTTAGGGAATTCATAACGACGCTAAGCATGTGCTTCGTTCCAACTTTTGCGTGAAATGCTTTTAATAAAGAATAATGAAGAGTTGTCAAATGCCGGCATTGCGATTTGTAAAATTATGATAAGAATTTGAAAGGAATTTCAATTTGTTGGTTCTTTCTCATGAAATCATACAAACGCGACTTTAATGATTTTAATAACTTATTGTGTTTTTTCCTTAACATTCATGTCTGCATATCCCGTAACAATCGTAATTAAAAAAATGAGTCTGGAACGTAGGGATCAAAATGAAAGACGAGAGAAAAAAAATAACTAAAAAGCAAAACTAATTAGCATTCGTTCGCTACATTATAGCTGGGGACGCAATTAATCTTTTGACTTAAATTCGATTTTTGCTCTTGCACTTCATGTTGCCACCGCGGGAAAGCGAAAAAACAAAATAAAATGCGGTCACGTTCGGAAATCATTTAGCAAGTTGACTGTCATTGTTCCTGGTCTGCGCTGCTCACGTTTTCTGCCCCCCCCCCCGCTTATTATTCCCCAGTGGCTCAAGCCAGAGCTTCGAGTTTTTCATTTATTAATTTTTGTGGTTGATTTAATTATAACCTCGGGTAGAAAGAACGATTACCGATCCTAATTCCGAGGCGCAACGACCTCTCCGGCTTTTTTGGTTGCTGCCTGCTTATTTTTTTATTAAACAATTTCGTGACGATTTTTAATAACTCCGTAATTAACTAAACTGACCTGTTTCTGATTATAGGTATAGGGTCCCGATGGTATTTTTTCTTTTGTTTTTGTTTTTTACTCATTTTTTTTTCTGGGTCCTCTTCTTTTGATTGCCATAAACACTCGTGATTCGGCTGAGCTTTAAAAGAATGTGTGTAGGTTCGCAGCTATGAGACACTTTTTTTATCGTAAGCTCGGTTATTTAAATAGTAGTCGGTTAAAAAAAAGTGGGATAGAGATTTATAAAAAAAAGGCATGGAAAAGACGTTTAAGAGCGACGAATAGTTTCGGGTTTATTGTTTTTGGTGTCAACAAAAGGTGTTTTTATACGTGGGAAGTGATTTTGTAGAGGCGCCTTATTTTCATGCATTGCGGCTCTTAAAAAAATGTTTGCTTTTTTTATTTTTGTTGCCTTCACCAAAAACTGTTCATTTAGCGACTGTGGTTGCTTATGATTTTTTTAAAGCTAAAACTTTTAACGATCTCGACTTTTTTTTCCTACCGTTTTAGACAAATTATTTTATAGATTTTCATATCGGTAAAAACTGTTTAGTTTAATGAAAGGGGAAAGTTACTGAAGAATTTTAATTGCGTTCGAGATGAATAAATGCACTTAATGCTTTTAATATTTTAAGTTGGTTAATTTATGATGATGACGTCACGTAATAATTAAATCATACTATATGATCACATTCACGATTCATACGTATCATCACGTTTGAGCACGTGATTTCATGATCATCATGATCACATGATGATCATTCAAGATTCAATATCATGCGTATAATGATAGTATGATGATGATAAGAATGTGTGATGATACGTATTAGTATGTTGTTTTAATATTTTAAGTTAGTTTTAAGTTAAAACTTCTAACGATCTCGCCTTTTTTTCGTTCCGTTTTAGACAAATTATTTCATAGATTTTCATATCGGTAAAAAGTTAGTTTAGTTGTTAAGTTTAATGAAAGAGGAAAGTTACTGAAGAATTTTAATTGCTTTCGAGATGAATAAATGCACTTAATGCTTCTAATATTAACTAGATACATGCGAGGTGTTAATGACAATTCGGAGATACTCTTTTCGAGAAAATGCAAATTAAAATCGCATGACTTCCCTTTTTAAACATTTACTTTTAATTTTAGGAATTTGTTACGCCATATGTTCTTCTGTTTTTATTATTTTAAAGCTAAACTGTCAGTCAAGAGAAAGAATCTATGTTTTTCTGTAAGATCTTGTTTAGTTATACATGTGCGTCCCTTTTGGAGCAACTTCAGGGCTATTTTGGGACGACTCGTCATTTTGAGCCTTGGCCAGATACCGAGGACGACACCGGCACCCACTCTTCTAAATTCCGCACCACGCCAGCGGAAGGTCGTTATACCTAACTCGCAAGCATTCGCACTTGCGAGGGCGGCACCTCAAATTTGTTCATGAGAAACCTCCGTTTAAGCAAGCAGAGTCTCGCTTTGCCTGAGGGGTCGCATTTTCTACCCGTAATGGGAGCCATAGGCAATGCGGGGACTACAGTGCCTGAATTATTTGTCGTGGCGGCCGGGGCATTCACATTTTCCGGGTGCCCAGGCTGGGCAGAGTTACTCCTTTCTTCATTAACTCGCAAGCAAGCCCATACACCACAAATCATTTTAGTGTGAAAGTCTAGGGTAGAATGCTGCTGCTGGTTTCTAGGGTATCCTCCCCTCCTTCAGGTAGATTCCTTATAGTAAGACTACCTATTGTAATGGTTTTCATGACCAGCCGTTCGGAAAATGTCTACATAGTTTCTTCGATTATGGTCCGGGCTGCTGTTGCCTAGTAGTAAGGCCTGGGCTTCGGGGCAGGAGGGTTCCAGGTTCAAAACCCGATTCCACTGAAGATCCGCCGTGTAGTGGGCGTGTGGCACGTTAAGTCATACGTGGAGAGACAAACGTCCTCCCGTTGGTGTGTTGCGGTAGTTTGTTCAACTCACGTACAGATAATTTTTCGACGGCTGCAAACCTTTCAAGTAGTGAAAATTGAATTTCAGCCCCCAAATTCGACTGAGGATGGATGGTATGTGGTATATATGGATTAATACAGTGGAATCTCCCTATAACGAAATCGCTTGGTTAAAGTTGAAAAATTCGCTCTAGAGAAAATTTCGTTATACGGAGATTAGAGATTTTTGCAGTTATTTAAATAAATGTAACAAACCTTTTAGTATGTGCTGTAAGTTCAAAAATATTTAATTATGACTTTCAATTAAAAATGAAATAATATTTATTATACATTTGTTAAAATTATACTAATTTTTATTGTATAAATAAAATGCTCAAAAGTGAAGACAATTCACCAATTTAGAGAATAATATGCATTAGTATGGATTAACATGAAATGCGTTTTGTCACATCCATTTGCCGTTCCCACCCCGATTCTTGGAATCTTGACCCGTAGAAATGTTGCTCCCTCTGTAGAAACCCAGGCCCCCACAACTGCATTACCCTTCACATAGCATTCTATTGTTATGTGTTATCGCTGGAATGAACAATGCGAGTGGTTCCAGAAACAGGCACGTGTGAGCGATTTGTTTGCCCAGAAATGAGCAACTTTCTTCAAAAATGACAAAAATCGAAAAGATAAAGGTCTGAAAAAATTCGTTATAGGGAGACAACCACTTCGTTATATGGAGAATATTTTGAATGTTATTTAACATTCCGATTAAAAATTTCGTTATAGGGAGAAATTCGCTGTAGGGAGACTTCGTTGTAGGGAGACTCTACTGTATATGGTTTTAACAAATGGACGTGACACCATTTAGAAAGCAGTTGGATTTTCTTCCACCTTCTTTCGTCATCGTAACTCCAACCCACCACTGCCCAATGGAATTACAGAAGTTTATTCCTAAGGGGGTAAATTTTCCTTCCTTATATCTTCGGACAAAAGGAAGATATAAGGAATGTCTTCCGGGTTGATGAGATGTATTCCTTTTTTCATAGATGCTGCGATTGCCCTCTGATATAATTCCACAAAACAGATATTTAAAGCAATCGCAACGTTTAACCCTTTTACTGCCGACGAAAGTTTCGTACCTATGCGAAGAATGCCGGACCAATTTTGAGGAATTTGCTAAGGTTTCGGAAGAAGCTCATAAAAACAAAATAAAAATTATCTCCACAAAATTTTAAAAAGAGCACATTACGAAATAAAAGGAGAATAAATCAATGCCGATTGTACTTCAATATTTGTTGAAAATCATACGAATAACATAAATATAAAACAGTTACAATTAATAAAGTTTAATAGACTGTTAAAATTTATTCCTGAATTAATTAAAAATTAATTAAACCCTTTATATTATACAGAATGGCGTATGTGCAACATATTCTAATAAATACAAAAACAAACAATAGAAAATAAAAAAATGTTAAAAACAATAGAAAATTAAATTAAAAAAACATTGAAAAAAGGAAAAAATTAGAAAAAAATATGAAACAGAAGCAGTAATCAACGATGAGAACAAAACACCTTTTTGCGCGCCAAACGCAGCAGCATCCAGTGATTGCATCATGCATTTTACTACAGCTAACCAAACCATCGCTGAAGAATTAAACAACAAAAATTCCCCAATAATAAAATAGCCAAAACACATAAATGAAAAACTAGAAAACAAAAGAAAAAACAATCAAAATGGAAAAATTGGAGAACTACAATGACGGACTTTATAATAAAACATTATGAAAAACATAAAAATCGAATATTAACTTATTATATTAATCGAATATTAATAATATTAATATATAATATTTTCTACGAATATTATTAATAAATGGAATATATTAATAAAACCATTTGTAACGTTTTATAAATTTATTTTGAGATAGAGTTGTCTCGCGATTCGAATAGTAAGGCAGTATCGCATACGCAAAGATATATCGCCATTTTAGCAAGCATTGCGAACGACAATATATCATCTTTCGGCACTAAAAGGGTTAAATTCGCGAGAAACCGCTTTCTAATATTCTTGTAGAAGTTGTCTGTGGCACAGTTCTAAGTACTCGCAGACAGAATCGTGAATAAAACAGCAGCTTTCCTTTAAAAGAGAACTCCATCTCCTCTCAGCTGGGATGCCACCATCTCTTATTAATAACACGTTGCCGTTGAGAAGGGCCTGTGGGCGTTGAACAGCAAGCGATAAATGGGTTGTCGAAAAGGCAGACGACATTCACCCCCAACAGGGAGAGAGCAGGTTTTCTTTATTAAATATCTACTTGCCGTCTTTGTTCAAATAAAATCATGCGAAGGAAAAAATATGAATGAAAAAGAAGTGTTTTGAAAGATCATTAGATGAAGGCGTGCTCAAATATGTTACATTTTGGATTATAATTGGTACAGGTATCTGCTGAAATTTCTAGGAAGAATTTTATAATCTGGAGCGTACCTATAAATATTGTTACAAAAATCGTTCTGTGGGTGTATGGTGTCCAACACGCAGAATAATAGAGAATGAAGGTTTATTCACAAATGTGCAGGAAAACACGTAGCACAGGTAACAGGAAACAATAGATCTTGCACAGATTAGCAACGTGAACAGACAATAATTCATAGGTAATAACAATTCAGTACTTTGACATTTAGCAACACAAATAGTCAGCAAATCACTAATAACGACAATAACATCACTTTCAATAGCGCTCAGCTCGCACTGCAGACGAAACTCTAAAGTCGTTCCAGTGGATCAACACTACTCCCTCTGATCCAAACGCGGTCCTTATATACTCTCCCCGACAGACCGTGACGTCACATGGAGTTTTCTCGTATATATATTCAAGAGTATTTCCTTTCCTAATAGAGATATCGAGAAAAG
Organism: Araneus ventricosus; assembly: GCA_013235015.1. Taxonomy (NCBI): domain Eukaryota; kingdom Metazoa; phylum Arthropoda; class Arachnida; order Araneae; family Araneidae; genus Araneus; species Araneus ventricosus. The sequence goes on along the minus strand of BGPR01003319.1, from coordinate 126,606 downwards.
GGTCGCATTTTCTGGAATCATCGATTTGTCGCCAAGGTCAGGGGTCCCGGAATGGCCGCTGACCGTCACTCCATGCTTACCCCTGTAAAACTCCCTCCCCAACTGTAAGACTAGCGAGGCAGGAAAGCGACATTGCATCTTCGTAACAATACGAGTTTGTGAGTGACCGAACATACGTAAATGATCATCGATGTACCGTGGAATTTCATGAGACTTTCATTAATTTGGCCGTAGACCCAAAAATAAAATCTCTTATTTCATACTACGTGTATTTACTTTATCATTACAATGAATACTAATCTCTTTTTTGCTTTCTACGGTGAACATAGTTGTTCATACTCCGCTGTTTTTAGGCCCAAAATGTTATCGGTTTTAATAAAAATTTCTATCAGTAAGCCGAAAGCGAATGTAGATTCTATTTTTTCCCCGATGTATAAGGAAAAGTAAATCTCCCTTCCATTTCTTCCTGAAATTTCAAACGAATTGGAGCTATGGGAATGAAAGAGGGTGGAAGAGAATGCAAGTGATGAGAGCTTTCCAACAAGGTGTCACGAGCTTAGGTTATAAAGCAGTCGAAGTTACCGGCTGAAAAATGATTTTCAACCCACCCCTAAATTTCTGAGCAATTGCAAGAATCGAAAAACTTCCAATACAATAATGGTTACGATGAGGCGATAATTCAACAAATTTGATTCTTCAATCACAAGAGAATTAAGGGGAAATAAACATTTTAACCCCCCACTCACACACTTTTAACGTTTTGGTTTCTAGAGACTATGATAAGAGAAACTGCAGAAATTTTCTAGAAGTCGTGTCATGAGAACCATTGCAATAGAGAGTATTCCTATTGGAACACTCTCTGGGAATTTGGTTAATTTTTTTTTTATCTCATACTACTTGTATTTATGGGTACTAACAATAATAAATATCTCTTTCTTGGTTCCTGTGGTGTGCATAGTTTTTATACTCCACTGTATTTTATTTACGCCCTATAATAATAATCAGGTTTTTTTCCATAAAAAAAGCATCGGGAAAGTCACCACTATTGTATTCATAAAAAATTAATAAATAAATTTTTTAAAAATTATAAATATAAAAAAACTCGCTTTTACCAATGCATTAAAAAATTTTTTTTCTCAAAAATCTGGAGGTCAAAACAAAAATCATAAAAGCGTAAGGCGCAGGTAGAGAAGCTGTAAGTTAATTAGAATTGCAATCACATTTATAATATATTTTATATGATGAATGTTTAATAACATTTCGTTTCTTATGATAATCATTGTGGTTTTATACCTTTCTCCTATTGTTTTCAGCGCCTCACGCTTTTATGATTTTTATTTTGACCTCCAGATTTTTGAGATAAATTATTTTCTTTTTTAATGCACTGGTAAAAGCGTTTTTTAAAGTTTTTTTTATATATTTATTATTTTCTAGTTTTTAGTCTTTAATTTATGTCATAATTCAGTATTATAAATATTTTATTCATCAACTAATTAAAGCAATTATTTAATTGAAAAAGGTCTGATGGGATATACGTAATGGACCCTATGCTTTATTTAATTCCAGCAATAATTTCTTTATAAAGATCTACTATACCTACTTATTTTTATTTTTTTTGAAACATTTAAATTACTGTGTCAAGTATTTTAGCTCTGAAAAATTCTTTTCGTTATTTAAATATTTTTACTCAGAAGAAATTACTTAGTTGATGTATAATAAGTTTAATAGGAATGGAATGAAAGAATAAAGAAATGCGTACAGAAACAATTATGCGGAGACAAGTATAATTTTCTTGTTGGAAACCGCATTTCTGTCTGAAATATAACTTATATGCGCGAGAAAAAATCCTAATATTAAGGACAACTTTGTTTTATCAGAAGACCCTACAAATTTAGGAGTATTTGTCTGACACTTTGGGTCCAAATGACCCCACGTGTGTGTTAATGCTCCAGAAACTTTGTGCGTGTTCTGAAGGTTTAATCCTTTGACTCCTTACGGGACATATGTGTCCCATTCGCATTTTAAAATTACTACAGGATAACAATTGCTTTGAAACTCATTTAACTCTATGAGCCCTATCCCGTCTCAAACCGCCCCATTCGTCAGAGGCCGGACTCGGGCGGTTTCGGGCGCCTGAGTGAATTCTACGGGAGAAAAGTGGTTGACAATTGATTACCCAAACTTGGATGTCGTAGGATTTCATTCTGTTTTCGTGAAGGAAAATTCACTTCAGTTTTTGAGGCACTGGAATTCTCACTCTAGCCGGGTCCAGAGAGTTAATACGTCCCAGTTGTAGAACAAGAACAATTGTGCACTTTTTGGTCATCTAAATGGCACAGCCGATTCCCCGCCAAAAGCCATCGTTTACTGAAGTCTTTTCTCCTGCGCATCTATGTTCGATAGTTTTCAACTATTGGTAAGCAGTACACACTTTTTGCAATAATCCTGATGAAAATTTGTAAAATTATAAGTTTTCGAAATAACTAATAATAATCATATTTCATGTATAAAAATGTAATGTTTTTATTTTCTCGTATACGAAGTATGCAAAGAGAAAGTATTGTAATCGTCAAAAAATTCGAACTCGAGATTTTGACGAATCTCCACGTTTTAGACCTCCCTGAGTCCGAAAAACACAATTTGGGAATTATGTCTGTCTGTGTGTGTGTGAATACGATAACTCGAAAACTATGAGAGCCACAGGGATGAAATTCGGTATGTGGTCTTTAAACATAATTTGTAGGTTTCTATCAAATTTTGGACAAAATCCGTCAACGGGAAGTCTGTCTGTCTGTATGTCCGAAGTCATGTGAACACTATAACTCAAAAACGTGAATAGCTAGATGGATAAAATTTGGTACACAGTTTTATCGTCATGATTGTAGATCCGTATAAAATTTTGGGTCAAATCCGTCAACGGGTTGACTGTCTGTCGGTCTGTATAATCGCATACTTGTATTTTATAAAGCCTTTGACTTAGATAAATAAAACTTGATATCGCGGATGCTAACATTAATTATAGATCTGTGCCCAGTTTTCATCTCAATCGGTTGAAAAACAGGTGTTCGAATTGCATATTTAGTTCAAAATGCACATTACGACTGTGTTGGCAAGCGTTTCGCTTATTTTACTCAAGTGAGTATGGTTGGCGTTTGACCTTGGCGGAAATTGTAGCGAACCGCAAACACGCGCTTCGGAAATTGTGGCAATCCCCAAAACGAAACTTCGTTTTGACACAGATGGACTCCTGTGATTAGCCATAGGTGTAGTGAAATCTTGTGCGATCTGTAGTAAGATTTCGTTCTCAAAAATGTTAAATAAAGTTATGGTACCTCAGCGGGCGTAAAAATTGCGCACATACGCAATTTTTTTGGAAAATATTAAGTTTTGGGGAATTCATAAATTTTATATGTTTCATCGTAAATCCCCATTCATAATTTTTTTTTCAAAATAACCAGGCCTTGGGTAAATACCCCCAAAATTTTTACCTACCAACTGGGTGTTTACCCACCCCACATTACTGGTCGTATGCGAGAAAGTTTCGGTGAGGTCACCCCCGCTGGTTTTATTCTGGGACTATTATATCCCAGCCTTTGGTGAAGAAAAATACTCCAAACAATCAATTTGGCTTATTTGGAGCTTATTATTTTCAATCGCATAGAAAATTGGATAATTAAAAAAAAAAACATACTAGTCAAAGGATGAAGGGGAGCTTTGTTTCATCAGAAGATCCTATAACTTGAGTATTTGTCTAAGAGTTTGGAGTCAAAATGACCCCACGTGTGTGTTAATGTTCCAAAAAACTGTGTGCCTGCGGTGAAGGGTTAAGCATTCACCTCGAAACGTGCCCGATGGATATTTTGCAAAAGTAGGTCGTTTCCCAGCTAGTGGGGTGTAAAATCCCCCATGCATCTCCTTGAGAGGAAGGATAATTTATAAAGAGTGATGCGGGTGATTTTTCAGTGATTGTGCCCGGTAGTCTTCCTTTCATGCCCCATCCGTCGGGCACATTATCCCGACTTTATTTTGGATCGGCCATTTATCATAATCCATCACTGGTGACAGATTTTTGCTGGCCTTCTTTCTCTCACTTTCACAATAAAGACGTTCCGCGTCGTTTACTAAATCGTTTGCTTGTCGTCAGGTGTGTCGCCCTCCCCCGCCATTCCCCGAACGCTTTGGCTTTGTTCCAATTAGCGAGATTAAACGCTGGCAAAGCGGGCTCAAAAAATGGCGAAGTTGTAGTTTTTAATTTTTATCGTCTGCGCGCAAAAAAATTCGAATAGACTTCGATAATCATTATTAATCTCTCTTTTATAAGCAGCCATCCTTCGTTAAAGACTGTTAATTATGCTTTTGGGTAAAAGTTCCGCGAATGAAATATTGACAATCTGAAATGAGGAGTTTTATGTTAGTTTTTCATTGCTGTAACTTTTTTTGAAAATGTTTTCGATAGAAATTTTATTTTTCCCCTCCACATTAGTTGACTTCACTTACTGAACAGAAATCAATTACTTGTTAAACAAAAGACGAATTTTTTACTGACGCGGCTTAAAACGCCTCCACAATACATAATCCTCCTTTATTTCCTTTGTATAATTGGACTGTATTACCCATGTAAATTTGCATTTTTTTTCTCTCATTCGAAGTGTGTATTTTTTCATATCGCAATTTACAGTTAAGGTCAAATTCGAGAGAAATTTTATTTTTTCCCTCCACATTAGTTGACTTCACTTACTGAACAGGAATAAATTACTTGTTAAACAAAAGACGAATTTTTTATTGACTCGGCTTAAAACGCCTTCACAATACATAATCCTCCTTCATTTCCTTTGTATAATTGGACTGTATTACCCATGTAAATTTCCATTTTTTTTCTCATTCGAAGTGTGTATTATTTCATGTCGCAATTTACAATTAAGGTAAAATTCGAGAGAAATTTTAGTTATTTTTACTAGAAAATTAGACACATTTCGAACAGCACTGATTTATATTTGCTTCTTAATCTTTATTATATTTAATGCAGAATGAATAATTAAGTTTCAAGACACTGATTATTAGTTTAAAACAGCGGGAGTGTTCTTCCCTAAACTTTCTCGTATACTTCCCCTAAAAGGTGCCGTTTCCCCTTCCCCCGCGTGGCTAAAAAAATTCGAACCTATTGTTACCCAGAATCCAATGACCATCAGAAGGTTTTTCATTATAGTGATTGAAAAATATGCAGGCAAAAAATGAAATTCAAAGAGATGCCTAACGATTTTCCTCTCTTACCGACAAACTGACGTAATTCTCTACTCCGTAATGAAATTCCTCTCCGTTCTTCCAGTACGCATGCGCGTGGAGATCACGGATTCTCTTCAAAAGTAAATTATACGGACCGACAGACAGTCAACCCTTTGACGGATTTGGCCCAAAATTTTATACGAACCTACATTCATGACGATAAAACTGTGTATAAAATTGTATCCATCTGGCTTTTCAAGTTTTTGAGTTATAGCGTTCACATGACTGCGGACATACAGACAGACAGACTACCCGTTGACGGATTTTGTCCAAAATTTGATAGAAACCTACAAATTATGTTTAAAGACCACAGTTTTCGAGTTATCGTGTTCACAGACAGACATAATTACCAAATTGTGTTTTTCGGACTCAGGGAGGTTTAAAACGTGGAAATTCGTCAAAATCTCGAGTTCGAATTTTTTGACGATTACAATACTTTCTCTTTGTATACTTCGGATACGAGAAAGTAAAAACAGTGGGTGTGTTCTCCATTGACTTTTTCGTGTGCTGATGCTTCGTATGGTGCGTATTTTGCTTCGTATTTTAATGAAGAAAATGAATGATTTATTTTGTACTAATACCTTTCCCTGTTGATAGAAATTTACATACATAATAAGCATATACAATATAGATAAAATTATTTCGTATTGAGGGTCTTCTGTATTATTATTGCAAAGATTTTAAAGAAAATTTAAGTAATTCTAAATTTGAAGCAAAAAATGCAACTCTGGTAGTGTTAAAAATGCAAATACTTCATGAAACCCAATTATTCATTTAAAAATATCTGGGAAAATAGCTTTACGTTATATTTTAATGCGCATAGAACAATTTGATGTTTTACAAATTTTTAATATACAGTAGAGTCTCCTTACAACGAAGCCTCCCTACAGCGAATTTCTGCCTATAACGAAATTTTTAATCGGAAAGTTAAATAACATTCAAAATATTCTCCATATAACGAAGTGGTTGTCTCCCTATAACGAATTTTTTTCAGACCTTTATCTTGTCGATTTTTGTCATTTTTGAAGAAAGTTGCTAATTTCTGTGCGCACAAATCGCTCACGCGTGCCTGTTTTTTGGAATCACTCGCATTGTTCATTCCAGCGATAACGCATAACAATAGAATGCTATGTGAAGGGTAATGCAGTTGTGGGGACCTGGGTTTCTACAGAGGGAGCAACATTTCTACGGGTCAAGATTCCAAAAATCGGGGTGGAAACAGCAAATGGATGTGACAATACGCATTTCACGTTTATCCGTTCTAGTACATATTATTCTCTAAATTGGTGAATTGTCTTCACTTTCGAGCATTTTGTTTATACAATAAAAATTAGTATAATTGTAACAAATTTATGATAAATATTACTTCATTTTTAATTGAAAGTCATAATTAAATATTTTTGAACTTATAGCACATACTAAAAGGTTTGTAACATTTACTTGAATAACTGCAAAAATATCCAATCTCCGTATAACGAAATTTTCTCTATAACGAATTTTTCAACTGGAACCAAGCGATTTCGTTATAGGGAGATTCCACTGTATTTTTTCTTACCAAAAAGAAGCAGTTACCATTGAATTTTGCCGAGTGTTTTTTACAGCGTAAGAATGACCCAATAAAATAGGATTCAAAATTTCAGAGCAATTGATCAGAAATTGAGAAACGCTGCTTTGAACGACCACTGTGCCCTTAAAGAAAGGTGGAAATATGACCGATTCTGTGCTTTAATTCTCTCTGAGAATAATTCTGCTGAACATTCTAAGCGCGTGTGCTTTAAAAAAAAGAATCCCACGCTCGGAATACACGCACCAAAAATAATAATAAAAAATATCTTACCACTAATGCCTTGTAGAATAAGAAAGAAAGCGGACCCCCCAGATATAAATTTACTTGAAAATCTACACTCAGCACCTAGAAGACCCGAGCGAGAAAAAAGTGTGAGAAATTCTTTTCCTCTAAAAAAAAGGAAAAAAAGATCGCGGACGATACTAATCTTACATTTTATTACATTTTCTCCTTTGCTCACTTTATTTTTTTTCTGCGAAATTTTTCGGCTCGCCCTTTTGCGTTTTTTTCCGCCTCCCTTCGGCCGCCCCCCCCCCCCCATCTCCCTTTCCTCGCGATATAAATTTCCGTTTTCCCTGGCACTTTTTCTTTGCTGTTTTGATTCTCCGAAACAGGACGGAATCGAAGATAATCTCCCCTGCAACTCTATTTGTCTGAGTCGACTTGTTTTGCATTTCATTTTGTAATGTCATTTACTAGCTCCGGGCATGGCTTTCAATAAAAATAAATTACACCCTTGCAAGGAGGCAAGTGTCGAAAAATCACGGATGGAACAAGAATAATGGGTTTATTTTGGATATGTAGGGTTTTCTTTCTTTTTTGCCTTCTTTCCTTTTTAGGAGAGAGAAGAGCCTGCAGAAATACGGTTTTTCCAAATAAACTTTCCATTCGGAATAAACTTTCTTCTGAGGAGATCTCCGAATGTGACAGTTACGAAAAGCGGGGAGTGAAAACGTGACAAGTTTTTATTTGCTTCGCTTCTATTCAAGGCGGTGTTGTGAGAAATCGCGTCGCGTTTTGCAAATATTCGGAAGCGCCTTTTTTTTTTTAAATTTATTTTTGAGTGCTTCATGTTTTGTGTTCGCAACTCGATTACCTCGGAGGGAAGGAAAAATCAAAATAAAATAAATAAATAAAATAAAATTTTAAAATTAAATGCCCAAGGCGTCTAACGGTCGCTTCTCGGAAGTGTTTATTGATGCATTTTATTGTTGTCATTTTTGATAATAGTATCGCAGAAAATTGTTGCTAGGAAACAAATTTTTGATGTTTTTACTTTTTCGTATGGAAAGTACTGTTCATTCTCAGATAAGGAAACCCTCCGCTCTTTCGCGCATGCGCCAGGAGGAGTTGATTTCACCAAAATAGGGGTGAAATGAAAAATGTAGGGGAAGAATTTTATCGAAACATTTTATTTCCATTTATTGTTTTGCTGTAAATACTAACTAAAAATAATGTGCTTAATCGGAAGAATGTCCTGACCTAGCAAACACTAGCAGAAAAGCGCTCCTCTTACTCACCGCCTGTCACCCCTTTTCGTAGTAAAATCGTCCGAAAGTGCTTGTCTCGGTTTTTGAAACGAACAGTGCCTCGAGGGAAGAAAAACCAAAATTAGATTAAATTACATTAAAAAAACCAGCGGGAGTGGCCTCAACTAAACTTTCTCGTATACTTTTCAAACATTTGTCATTCCCCTTCCCCCTGCGTTGATAAAAAGTTCGAACCAACTGTAACCCAGAATGCAATGACTATCAGAAGGTTTTTCATTGTTGATTATAGTGATAGTAAAATATTGAGGTGAAGAATCATATTGAAAAATATACGTATGTATTAAAACTTCGCAATATTTATTTTTTTTATCAAACTCGAGCAATGCAAGTTCCGCGTGCGGAGAAGAAAACAGGAGAATAGCTTGCGCAAGCGCAGAGATTGCTTCCAATACGCAAGTAAAACGACACACCCTAAATGTTAACAAAATCTCGCCGCCAGAATTGGTTTTTGGCAAACTGCCAAGTTTTCGGAGTATCCCTTCTTTGCACAGGCATTTACGCATGCGCATGGATTTGAACAAGTATGCTATTATACAGACCGACATACAGTCAGCCCGTTGACGGATTTGTCCCAAAATTTGATACGGACCTACATTCGTGACGATAAAACTGCGTACCAAATTTTATCCATCTGGCTTTTCAAGTTTTTGAGTTATAGCGTTCGCATGACCTCGAACATACAGACAGACAGACTTCCCGTGGACGGATTTTGTCCAAAATTTGATAGAAACCTACGAATTATGTGTAAAGACCAGATACCAAATTTCATCCCCGTAGCTCTAATCGTGTTCACAGACAGACATAATTCCAAAATCGTGTTTTTCGGACTCGGGGAGGTCTAAAACGTGGAGATTCGTCAAAATCTCGAGTTCGAATTTTTTGACGATTACAATACTTTCTCTTTGTATACTTCGTATGCGAGAAAGTAATAAACGCCAGAAGCGTCTAATGGTCACTTCTAGGAAGCGTTTATTGATGCGTGTCATTTTGATAATAAAGTAACTGAAAGCTGCTAGGAAACCGATTTTTGATGTTTTCACTTTCCCGCATGCCGAATATACTGTTGTAACACGAAGTACAGGTAACAATACTAAACACTAAATACTAATTGTATGAACTTACAAAACAAGCAGACAGCAGATCCCTAATAAATATCAGTAACGGCACTTTCAATAGCGCTTAGCGTATATTCAGGTCGCAAACTTGCACAGCCAAAGAAAACTCCAAAAGAGATCGATTCTTCGTTTGAATAGCTCGGTATTTATACCTTTTCCGACAGGATGTGGCGTCACATAGAATTCTGTCGAAGATTACCCGTAACTCCGTTCCTAGTAGTTATTGGACCATAATTCCCACATATTCGAGAATCTTCATTTTGTCGCCAAGACGCGAAATGGTCACCAAGTTTGTCGCCATAGTCAGGGGACATTGGCTTGGCTTCCGATACTCTGTAAAACTCTCTTTCCTGCCATAAGACGAACATGGCAGGAAAACATCTTTACAGCTTCGTAACTCTATGGCTTTATCATCAAAATTGTAGATCTGTATCAAGTTTTGGAACCAATTCGTCTGCGGGTTGACCGTCTGTCGGTGTGTCTATTCGTGAGTATGTGAATGCGCAGAGAAGCATTAACGTAGATAAATGAAATTTGATATGTGGCTTTGTCCCCGAAATGGTAGATCTGTGTCAAAATTTTTCAACCCAATTGATCAAAAAGAAGCTTCGTTTTCACTGATCCTATTTAATCTTTAAATGATTTAATAAGACTTTTATTCTGTAACTTAAATCAAATCTAAGCCGTACATGCTGTAAAATCCCGTATAGCTAGAAAAAATATATAAATTAGCTCGTGAAGTTTCTAATTAAGCAGCCGCAGAAAATAATTTTAATCTATTTTTCACCATTGCAGCTAAATTGATTTCAAATTACACATCCAACCGTTTTTATGCGGAAAACATTACAATTGATGATAATTCGCGAGAAAAATGGCTTCATTGGGCAGTTTTTATTCGCTGAAAAGTTTATTAAAAAGCCATCATATTTTTACTTAATGACAAGTAAATCATCGTTACGAGAGTTAATTAAATTGAAAGTGTTTTAGGGCCTTCACTCCAAATGAGAAATTTAACTTCCCCGTTTAAATTTTATTAGTTTTGATTACGGAGATAAAATGATAAAGAAGCGCATTATGAACAAAGGGAAACCAAGCAATTTGTGTGAAAAAAATCTTTTAACTGACATCTTTGTGGAATTCCTTTGGATTAGAAAAGGGTAAGAGAATACTAATCAAATCGAACTTTAGACGAATCAAATAGGGGAAAGGAAGAAGAAATATTTTTCTTTTTCTTTCTCTCTCCCCCAAACCATTCATTTAATTAATTTAAATTAATTTTCTACTTGATTTATTTCTCGCCCTGTTTCTCAGCCTAGAATAATTAACAAGAGCCAGGACTTGCTTATTTAAATTAATAGATTATTAACAAGAAGCTTAGGAAAGCTGGGGCGAAGGTGCCGAAAAAAAATTTTCGACGGGTTATTTCTGTTTTATAATCTTCTTAACGGAAGATTATTATTAATACATTTTGCGTTTCATAAATAAAAGTGTTGCCTTTAGTGAGGAAACGTGCATCGATGAGATGAATCTTCTTATTTTTTTTCTTATTCCTCCTCATGAAAGATTTAAGCAATTAACAGATATGTCGGGAGAGCTGATTTTCGCAGATTACGAGTGTGTTTGGCGAAAAGAGAAGTTACCAGATGCAGTCCAGCTATGTTTTTAGCTATTAATTTCATTTACAGTCTTTTTACTTTCTCGTATACGAAGTACACAAAGAGAAAGTATTGTAATCGTCAAAAAATTCGAACTCGAGATTTTGACGAATCTCGCGTTTTAGACCTCCCTGAGTCCGAAAAACACAATTTTGGAATTATGTCTGTGTGTCTGTCTGTGAACACGATAACTCGAAAACTATTAGAGCTACTGGGATGAAATTTGATATGTGGTCTTTAAACATAATTTGCAGGTATGTATCAAATTTTGGACAAAATCCGGGAAGTCTGTCTGTATGTCCGAAGTCATGTGAACACCATAACTCAAAAACTTGAATAGCTAGATAGATACAATTTGGTACACAGTTTTATCGTCATGATTGCAGGTCCGTATAAAAGTTTGGGCCAAATCCGTCAACGGGTTGACTGTCTGTCGGTCTGTATAATCGCATACTTGTATCTCATAAAGCCTTTGACTTAGATAAATAAAACTTGATATCGCGGATGCTAACATTAATTATAGATCTGTGCCCAATTTTCATCTCAATCGGTTAAAAAACAAGTGTTCGAATTGCATATTTAGTTCAAAATGCACATTATGACTGTGTGTTGGCGAGCGTTTTGCTTATTTTACTCAAGTGAGTATGGTTGGCGTTTGACCTTGGCGGAAATTGTAGCGAGCCGCAAACACGCGCTTTGGAAATTATGGCAATCCCCAAAACGAAACTTCGGTTTGACATTCTCCAGATGGACTCCTGTGAGTAACCAGAGGTGTAGTGAAATGTGCGATATCTGTAGTAAGATTTCGTACTCAAAAACGTTAAATAAAGTTGTGGTGCCTCAGCGCGCGTAAAAATTACGAACATACGCAATTTTTTTGCAAAATATTAAGTTTTTTGGAATTCATAAATTTTATATGTTTCATTGTAAATCACCATTCATAATTTTTTTTCAAAATAATCAGGCCTTGGGTAAATACCCCAAAAATATTTACCTACCAACTGGGTGTTTACCCACCCCACATTACTGGTCGTATGAGAGAAAGCTTCTGGGAGGTCACTCCCACTGGTTTACTTTTGACGAGGTCTTTTATTAGGCCACTGTAGCCTAGTGGTAACGTCTCCCGGCTATGATGAAAATGCTAGGGTACTGAAGAATTTGATCATGTGACTCCAGTAGCTGTGTGCAAAGGCTGTGAGTGGTAATATCTCGGCTTTAGGGACGGAGGGTTCCATGTTCGACACGTCCTCCCTTAGGTGTGGTGCTGGTGGAGAGGGGGTGCCAGCTCAGGCGTCGTCCTCGTCATCTGACCACAGTTCGAAATCACGAGGTTCGTCCCAAAATAATCCTCGTGTTGCTACAAAATAGGGCGTTAATGTAACTAAACTAAACTCGTAATTTTGGTCCTTTTGAAATCTAAAGTGTTAAAATAAATTAGTTGTCTATACAATTTAGGTTAGATTAACATGTGTATATAATATTTTTTGCTTAATTGGCATCGGGAATTTATCAGTTGTTCAATAATTACTTTTCTTGTTAAACTGATGGGGCTGCTGTTGCTTTGGATGAAAAAAAACTTGTCTATAAAAATACCTTTATACGAAATATTATAATTCACAAAACCCTCTCATCATCTGAGACCTTATTTTTAATTGAAATGAGAATATCAGTTACAACAGGTATTTTTTAAGTATCGCAACTTCTCGAAAAATTGGGCTGTACCAAACGATTTACAAAAACCGCCGAAAGTTAATTTTTCCCATAAGTTATTCATTTTTAGAGTGATAGAAAATTTAATCAAACGTAGTGAGTGGCAACTCGGAGACAAATAAACAAAATGATTTAAAATATCTATAGTATTCTCATTCATTTGGAATGGCTACACTAAAGATAAAATAATCTTTTGTTTATGTTACCGACAATGTATGAAACGCCGGCATTCTATAGAATGTCTGGATATTTTAAGGCAAACTATGAAATATTAGAATTATTTGAATGTGTTGTATACTTTCCATAGGCAATTCATGTAATATCTAGGCATTCTATAGAGTGCTAAAGGCTATTTCGGCAAAGTATTAGAAGAAAGTCGTGATGAAGTTTTTATTTAAAAGACGCGCATTCTACACAGATGCAAATGGTATTTAGAAGAAATAATAAAAGAGTGCCATTAAAAATCTTTTATTCAAAATACGTAAAGGAAAGTGAAAATCATGCAAAACAAAGTTGATAAAACAAAATGAAAGGGATTGTTGCACCGAGAAAGAAAATAATTTTATTTTGAATTGCGCTTCCTTTTATTTTTTATAAAATCGAATTGGCGATGTATTTCATACTTTACCGGCTTGTCATTGTATAGAATGCCCAGGAAATTGCAAAATATGAATCGTTTCATACTTTGCCTGCAAATGACTAGCCATTCTATAGAATGCCGAATTTCGAAACTTGACAGTAACGTGTACACAGGACTACTGTTTTTAATTAATAAGAAATATTTAACATTCCAGCAGGTGCGCGTATGGAGGATATACTTATATTGTACATCGTATTGCATAGTTATACCGTTCTTTTATAAATTTAAGTGCCATTTTTATTTATAGAATCTTTGTTTAGTACAGGGATTCCCAACTTTTCCCCCTTGATTTGTTTTTTTATTTTCGTGTACCCCCTACTTGACATTGATCAGTGGCGAATCTAGGATTCGGGTCTGGGGGCTGAGCTCATAAAAACTTTGTGTCGTCGTGATGAATGTCAAACCTCAAGGCTGGAGTAAACCAAAACACTTTAACTTTACTCACCTGACAATAAGAATCATAAAAAACAATACAATACTTTCGATAATTTAATAAAAATTACAACGAAATAACTAGCCCAAAAGTGTCTTCGACCGCGTCAAAGCTACAAGTACGAGTAGAACGACTACAAAATTAGGAAAATTTTCGAGCCTGTCAAGCCAGAAAATAATGTTGAAATGCTTTTATTATTTTTTAAAAAGAGGGAAATTAAGAAAAAACAGTTGTAATGATGTTAAATAAAATCCAGAATTTGGCTTTGGGGGGGGCTGTAGCCCGACAGCCCCCTGGGATCTACATGCCACTGACATTGATGATTCATGCATAATCGGTGCTGGTGAAGACCAAATATAAATCATTTACGAGGTTTCATTTTGCTTTATTTTTCTTGTTTCGAGCGTAGGAATTGCACATTTACTTTTCACACGAAATTGGGGAAACAAAATTCTGCAACTTTTTTAATCATTTATGTTTTTTTGCCTCCGCCATTACGGAATTTGAGTTCGCGTACCCAAACTGGTCCTTCCACAGGTTGGGTACCTCTAGTTTAGTACAAAGCTAATAACTACAGATGACATAAGTAAAAATTGCATTTATTTTTGTAAAACAACACGATATAAATATGAAATACCATGCACGAGGTACACGATGGAAATACCTCGTGCATACGGTGCGACCGCCACAAGTTTGACGAAACTTTCACTAAAATCTTCATTATACTTGCTATTGTCAGTCAGCAAGATTTGCTGAAACTCTATCCCGTAGTTTGGATTTCTAGAGCATACAAACTATTTATGAATTTTCACTTTTATTTATATTGCTTTTTTTCATGAGGGCATTCCCCATCGTGACTCATACTTGTTTCTTTTTTACAGAGCTGTTCAGACAAGCCCAGTATCTGTGAGAATCAACACTCCATTCCATGTAGTAAACACTCCGCCGGCACGACACTGCTGCCTTCTTCAATCTACGAGAAGCCTGCCGATACAAACTCGAGCCAGAAGTAGAACAAGAAGAAAAAAAGAAAACGCATCGAAAGTGGACTTGAGACAGAACAGGAATCCCAGCGCGCATCACCACTGCGCAACTCGAGGCGTCCCGTTCAAAAACGAACGGAAGAGCTCCGCTTTCAGTCAGTCAGTTCACTCAGAAGGATTAGAACGCAGACGATATTTCCCGTCGCTCTGCACCGCGACAGAGAGACCGGCACAACGAATCACTTTTATTTCTAGTGACCGCTCCGATGATCCGTTAAGAATTGTTCAACGTCAGCGAAACAAATTTTATTTCTTCTGCAAAGATTTGACAGCGAGCGGGATGTTGTTTTCTAAAATAAAAACTGTTTTTCTGCCCGGCGATTAGAATTTACCAACTTCGGTACATCAGATATTTACATGTTTTTAAACATTTAGTCGTCATTTTCTGTATGGTTAGAAGTGGAAAAGTTTTTCCCACATTGCTGAAGTAGTGTTAGGACAACTTGTGTTATTTGTATCTTGGTTTCCAAAAAGAATATTTGGAATTCTTTCACCTGAACTTGCTCAGAATTGTACAGTTGTTCTTCGTAGTACTGTTTAACCTAGTGCACTCGCTGTTTTGTGTAATTCATCATGGTTTGTTCGAACTCCGTCAAGTGTAAGCTTCGAACACCTGTCATCATCGCCGCTGCTGTTTTGTGTTTCCTCGCGGCAGCTACAGCTGTGAACCCTCTTCACAACAGAATCATCAGAAAAGGTAAGAGATGCCATTTTTGTTTCTAACAGCTCTACCAAAGCGGTTTAAATTTTGCTGGGAACTTAATGATATTTTTGACGATATCCGTTTCTTAAAAGTCTTTAAGCCATATTCTTCCGTTTTTCGTCTTCGGTTCAAAAACAGGGAATTCACGTTTATGTATATAATTTAATTACCACGGATGAAACTTTCTTAAGATTTCATAGACTTGTTTGAACGCATTCAAGATCCAATTATTCACTATGGAAGCTAATTTTTAAGATATTAAAGCCATTATATAAAAAGTAAAGCACACTCACCCATTTTTGGAATATAAATACAAACGCGAAATCTTTTTGTTTCCAGATTGTTAGCTTACCTGTACTCCATCGCCACCCCGTACTAGAACACGAAGAAATTGTACAATTCCAAAAAATGCAATTAATAGCTTTCCGTTTTTCATTTTACTGACGAATGGTTTTATTCCGTATTTTATATCTCAACTTCAAATAGTTTATTAACGACATTAGTTTCACATGATTCAAACTTGAATTCCTTAAATCTCATCTATTGCAAGGTAATGCATGCTTCTGGAATTTTTTCTCGTTTTATGTATTGTTTTTTCATCATACGGCACAGTCAAATATGGTAAAATATTACGCACAGTTTTACATTCTACCGCGTGTTTTATGATGATGAAGCTGTTTGAGATGTATGCTCGCTCCTTGGCTGCTTTATCTCAAATTATCCTTAGTTCAAATTCTGAGATCGCGAAAAATTGAAAAAGTCCAAGTTTGTTTCTTTATCCACCATACGCGTGGTCAAACATGGCTCTTGCGCCAATAAACCTCACAAAACAGTCTAATCGATCTAAATTGTCAGAAAGTACTCCTTATTTCATTGGCTCTTTTAACAACAAGTTACTCTTAATATGTGAATGTTTTTTTCTTGTGGGAATAAGTTATACTTAGATTCGCAAATAAGTATTTGTATCTTGCTTACCATCGTTTTAACTACCTGTGATAACATTTGCTGGAAGATACCTGAGCTTTTGCTATTCGCTTTCGCTCTCTGTCATAGCCAACAAACCCGAGATGTCGGCACAGGCACGGGGCAAATCTGACACCAACCCCCAGTAAATAATGAACCACCCCGTTTTTCCCGTATTTTCTGCCCTAATCCCCTCCTAAATCCCCCGTGAAGGGACAGCAAGTAGCTACTGCAGGTTTGGGGAAATTCCTGCAATTTTTGAACGGAAGAGAAACGGTAGGGTCATGGACCCCATGAATTGGGTGCTTGAAGCTTCAGTTTTCCCCCGTAACCATGCATATCCATCTGTAGATTTTAACTATAAGAAAGGGTGCACGAAATTTTTAAAAATATTTTGAATTGATGATTCTCCTTTTCTTTCAGTGATACTCTTTCTGTCAAATTTAAGTGTTATCATAATTTTTGAACCTTCCAGTATACAGGAGAGACCTAAATTGCACATCTTATTACATACTTATATCGTTCTTTTAAAAGTTTGGTGCAATTTTTATTTATATAATCTTTGTTTAGTAAGAAGCTAATAAATATAGAATACATAAGCAAAAGTTGCATTTATTTTTGTGCAAGAACACGATATAAATATGTAATACGATACACGACAAAAACTACCTCGTACATACGCGCGTCTGCTAGAGGGTTAATAACATTTCATGGCCGTGAGATTAGTCATTTTTCTAGAATCAAAAATTATGCATCTGATTAAGCACGTAAAGGTTAATTATTTACTGAGGGTTTATTTTATTTGAGAAATAAAAATTATAATTGTATTTAACTTTTTTCCAAAAAAATCTGCGAGTTCCTGCATTTCTGTGGGTAATTTTTTTAAAACTATCGAAATTAAGAAACTTCAAAATGATGCGCTGTCTAGGATGGTGCCCGAGAGCAACTTCTATAGCGCGAAGGGTAAAACTCACCCCACTTTTACTCCAAAGAATTCGATGAAAGTATGCAACAAGAAGACAAATGGGTTTGAGTTGGCGATAATTAGCGGAAATTTTTTCTCGTTTTTTGAAATATTAATTAATGAATTGATTATATATATATTGGCATTGAAAAATCTAGCCTATTTTTAATTGAATCTATTTTTAAATTCAGGGTGTACTTTTATAAAACTGCGACATTAATGGAATATTATTACTGATTGTATCGTTGCGTACTCACGCCGTATAAATCGGAAATAAAGCAAATAATTGCAGGTTAGCTTTAAAATTACTAATGCAATAGCCCAGATCTCTCGGTAGCGCTCTGACGTCACCAACAATAAAACTCGAGCCATAGCACTGCGAGACGTTAAGCAGCATTATTTCATTGGTAGAGAACCTAAATTTCAGTCATTTTAAATTTAAAAGAGTAATTGTTTTTCTAATTTCAAATTAAATAGCTCTAAAATAGTGAAATAAAATTTGCTATCGATTGATATAAAATTGATCTCGCTACGATCAATAGTTCCGAGAAATTGTAAATTATATTAATCATATATTTCAAATTAATTTCCGTTTTTGAATAGAAAGTAGTAAATTATGTCAGTCATATATCAAGCGCGTGGTATAGTTTGGACGCCAGGATACATCTGATTATTTATTGCAATCGTGATGATATAATTTGATAATATTTTTTGGCAACGTTTGACAAGCAGAGAAGTGCTTTGTTTCGAAACTAGATTTTCTATCTTTCTAGATTACATCTACTAGATTTTCCAAATTTTTTTAAAACCAAGATGTTTTTTGAATAAAGAAATATGTAAATATTTCCTGTCATAAAACTCATGTTTATTTTATTTGTTTTCAATCAATGTTAAACATTTCTCTCGCATATATATCTATGTAAACACTTCAAATTTGACGGGAAATCTCTCGAATGAAGAAGCAATTTGCACCCGTCATACCATGACGGGTTATTTTTCTAGTGTAATAATAAAACCTTACTTTTCTGATAAACGTAATTTTCCTTTTAAAAACGCCATATTCTATCAAAACTGAATTCATACAAACTTGGTTTCCAGATGAAACTTAAAAGTTTTATATCTCGATTATCGATTATTTAACCCTTTAAAGGGACATTTTTTTTTTTTCTAATGAAAAAAAAAAATTCTAAAATGACTTTGGGATTGAAATTCATTTAATAAGAGAAATTCATTTAGCGTATTCGATGACATTCAATTTTGTTAATTTTGCTAATTAATAATTCATTATCAAGTCAGACACTTCGTTATACTTTAAGAAAAGAAATTGGAACCTTCAGGTTTTTATCGAAAAATTTGGCGAGCACTTATGCCAACCTTAAAAAATGCATTTAAAAATTGTTGTAATTGGTGGTAAGTGAACTTAACCACGGCCTTATGAAGGGTTATTAAAAAATGTTCACTAGCACTTGACAGGTATATATATATATATATATATATATATATATACATATATATAATCTCAAATAATTTCTTATGAATTTAGTTCTTGAGAACATACTAAATTCGCTGGTAACCGACCCTCACGACCAATTTTGCCTTATTGATATGAGGAATGTTGTAGTTAATTTCCGTCAATTGCTTCGATTTGTTACTTTTTCTTAGCAATGCAACATTGCTTTCATCAAAATCGCCCCTTTCCCAATACAGCGGATGTTATTTCATTTCATAGAAAATGAAATTTTTCTTATTCCAAATTTACAATTTAATCGAATCTAAATGTTTTCTAAGCAACGTTTTTTTTTTGTGTGTGTTTTTAACCATTTATTTTTTTTAAAGATTCCTGTTTGCAACATGTTAAGTATTTTAAACTTTTTTAGTGTTTTCAATTTTTATTCTTTGTTTGAGGTCCATTTTGTGTCCTGCAGCTTTGTAATTGAGCTTTTTCTGTAATGTGCATCTTTTTTAAATAAATGTCATGTGTTTAAAGGTTACTTCTTCATAGAATATTATAGAAACAGTATTTGATTACTTATTTTATCTGGGAAGTTGCTTTTTAAAATAAGTACCATATTTTTGAACAGGAGAATAATTTTTTACAAATTTTTGAAATTTATTCTTTAAATTTTATATGATTAAGTTACATAAAATTAGAAAAAAAATATTTATAATTTTTGCCCTTGATTTCCGTGTAGAATTCAAAATCAACATGTCGTTATTAAATATTATTTTAAATGCATTTTTCGCAATTTATTCAAAATCAACATGTCATTATTAAATATTTAAAATGCATTTTCCTCAATTTTTTCTCTGTTATACGTCCTATAAATAATATACTGTATTCGGATGTATCACCTAAATCAGTGGAATAGTTCTAAATGACTATTTCCTTATAGAATAAATGGGACTTTCGGGAAACTTAATTTTAATTTTGCTCGAGACCCGTTTTTCTTTTAAACATATTTGCTACCACATATAACAGGTAGTTTTTTCTTTGGAAGTAGGTGTGTACCAAGAAAGGATCTTTCGAAATTTTAATTGGATTTTTAATTAAAAATTTAAAAAAATGTTAACATTATCAGTAAATAACTTAGGAGCATATTATAGCACAGACCTTATTTTTATCACTTTCAAATTTTAAAAAGTAGTTTTTCACTGATATACCAATTTTATTTCCGTTTAATTTTTGAAAATATTTATAAGTACATTTTACAACGATGCTTTTCAATGTTTTAGTTACTGCATTTATATGCACTCGCCTTTTCGACCGATATTGAATATATTTTTTTTGCGCACGTTATCGTTGCTATGGAATTAAGAGAAAATTCTTAAAAATGATATAAATACACACGAATGAAGCCTAAAATATTGTCATTCTACAAATATTTCGGACTACAGGTTTGAATCTGTTTTTATTTAGTTACTAGCTGTTACCCGCGACTTCGTGCGCGAAGAATTTGAATTATTAAATTTTTTAAATTCACGAATGTAAATGTTTCGTTACATGTTGAAAGGGGAAATTAAAAGTTTTGACGATTGATAATACATAATTGGACGACTAACAGGAGTGTATGCTGTTATAGTTAGGTAATTTGTTTATCTATGCTAACACACTCTTGCATACGACGTTTTACGTTTTTTGCACGGATATAGAGGTTTTATGGTATGGACACACGTGAACACGCCACATATAGTTGCCCATGGGGAAAATATGGTTTTTCCAAATGTACGCCTGCTCCTTTGAGTGTCCGGCCCTGAGCCTGCCAAATGATAATTTTAAAGGAAATTTTTACCTTTTGAACTTGGATGGTAAATCCTTCGGTATTATCGGAATGCGTGAAATTAAAACACTCTCGTTTTTAAACACTCTCACGACGTTTGAACCTAGGTGTGCAATTTGTAACCGTGCGCAGTCTCGGTACATCGAGGTTACGTATCAATAGTACTGGCACACCGACTTTTAATCTCAGCTTGTCGGAAGGTACCCCTGACAATTCTAAGGAGTTGAACTTGTTATCTGTTATATGAAGAAGTTGATGTTACTTATTATTGCCCATTAGCGCATCTACAGGTAGATATTCTGTAATACCTCCCTCCATTTGTGAAACATTTTTTTTCTTATTTATCTGACCTAAACTTTCATTAATCAGTGCCAAAATTACCAATTCAACAACCATTCTCTATTCCTCATATATTCTCCGTTACTGTAAATTACATCATTGTACTCAATGGTATAATCAGGCCCTTATAATCTGTGGAATATACCATCCATCATGCTATGTGTCATCCACTTCTACCATTCAAAAGAATACATAAAACAAAATACTACATCTTCGCATATTTTCCTTTAGTTATAATTAACATTAGTTTCTAAATTGTAATCTAAAAACTCTCGCAGCTATATCATATCTATCAATAGATTTCTGTCCCGACGTCGATTTATCGACAGTTTCTTGAATAAAATCTGATATGGAAATGATACAAATATAATTAACTAAAATTAAATAGACTGCAAACTCGAAAAATGAAAATCAAGCGTCGAGTTGTGTAATTTCAGTTATTATTCCATAAATAAATTGTTTATTTTTTCAGAAAGGTTTTTTCCTTTCTCGGTTCAAGTTATAGCAGATGTGAAAGGTCGGTCCCGTACGATTGTCTGCTGATTTCATTAGATTATCACCTGACGATGGTGAGTTTCTGATGAAGGCTGCCGAAATGAGAGAAGGCTTGCCAGTTGTGGGTTGGAGGCCAAAGGGCAAGAAGGGGGCGGAGGCGAGAAGCGAACAGGGGTGGGTATCTAAAAGAGAGCCACTCGGAGAATGGCTTCACTTTTGTCCTGAATGGCTTAGGAATGCTGTACAGTAGCGTGACCCAAGGGGATACGGGCACGGATGTAGCGATTATTATGTTGTACTGATCAAAACAGCGTAAAACGTATCGAAGCACATGGAAAATCCTCCGGTTCTAGTGATCAACATTTCACTTGTGGTGATCGGTTTCGATATGATGCCACAGAACACGAGGACTGTGAAGAGCGGCCAGAAGAGGATCCACCATCAGCCCTAGAAACTCTGCAAGTCCTTCGTATTTTTTAAGAGTATTAGTCCAATACCTCGAATGCTTGGGGAAAAAACCTTAAAAATTAAAATTTGACTCTCGATGAGTTTTTAAAGAAAGCTTTACAAATTAAATGTATGATTTCTTTTTCGATTCTATACATTGTATCGAGAGGAACGAGATCTTTTTCTAACTAAAACGACTGCGCGCTTACCAACAATGCTGTTTCGTTTGTTTTTCTGCTATCCTTGTATTGATTTATATTATTCTTAAGGGATTTTTGATGTACTGATTGTTCGGTTATAGAGATGGCTTTGGCCCAGAGTGATCACTACAAGCGGCGTCCACTGTATCTGGATATTCAGACCAGAGTAAACTTATTTTTAAGCGTAGTTCATGTATTGTGTACATATTAGTTATCCTCCTTCAACTACGGTCTTAGCCGAACGGAATATCTCCCTTCCCCCGCGTTTTAATTAAGCGGCCGAATACCTGCTAAGATATAATAAATTCGGAATCCAAGTCGGCATTTTTAATGAAACGAAATATTTACATGTATGCACATTAACTAAGGTCAAATAACCATTTGCGATAACCTGAACGGTCAAGTACAGCATTTCTATGTCATTTTTGACCAAACAAAAAAAAAATTCGCATCCCCTGTTTATTAGCCGCGTCCCTCTCATCGTCTATGTCCTCTTCTGGCCTTCCGAGCCACCGGGGTCAACCTCTGACCTCATCCAACGCGGACATCTCTCTTTTTGAGTTACCTTGGCGCACAACCCTGACTATGTTCAAAAAGTTAATCAAGCAAATATCCTTCTCCAGGCTGATTTTACCTTAGAAAATCGGCCGCTTATTTTAAACGTCGGGGGTGCATATGGCCAACTTAGGCTCTGGCATAGGGCGCAGCAGTCAGAAGGGGTGTTTATACTGCCAAATTTTAAGAAAAAAGTTACAAAATAATCTTGGAAAGTCACATAAAATGCTGTGTTTGAAATTTATGTCCATGTACATTAACCTTTGAGCAGGCGCGCGCATGTACCAGGCACTTATATCGTGCGTCGTATTACATAATTATATAGTGTTGCTTCGCAAAAATCAATGTAACTTTTATTTATGTAATCTGTATTTATCAGCTTCATACTAAACGAAGATTATATAAATAAAAATTGCACTCAAATTTATGGAAGAACGATATAAGTATGTAATACGATGCACGATGTAAGTATCTCCTGCATTCGCGCGCCCGCTGCAGGGTTAAATAAAGTGAGCGGTACCCTCTCTACAGCTTGATCTGTGTGTTCACTTCGTGGTCTCTAACTGCGCCAATCATTCATTGTATCCGAGTTTCTTTGATTTCGTTTGGCATTGTAGGTTTTTGTTCGTCTCTTCCAAGTAGGTCTGTTGGGACGGGACTAAACAGTGGCGGCGAGTCCGGGGGTTGCGAGGGAGAGCAGTCCCCCTAATATTGAGGGAAAAATTAAATCTTTATTTCATGTTAGTGACCTAAAACCAGGAATATAGGAAAGCAATAGTGTCCAAGAAAGCTATCTAAATTTTTAAATTTTGTTGTCTGTCCCGAGTACTTCCAGATGTCTAAGTTTTTTTGCCTTCCTACTTTTTCCACACAATCGCCAACAATGAGACTATCGGCCATACTTTCTTTACACACAGACATTTGTAACATGCGGAACCGAATAAATTTTATCTATTCGACATATTCTTACAGAATGTCATGATTTTAACTTTCATAGACAGAAACATTTTGTTGCAACGCATCCCTGCATTCCCTGAAGGATTTACTGGGTGACCCTCCACATTTCAATTTATTCCAGTACCTTAGGATATAGGGTTTTATGCATCCATTTCAGATAAATTTTATTTTTTGAATATTAATTTTAAAATTTGTGTAATTCATGGTTATTGAATGTTTAGAAATCTTCTTTAATCTTACTGGTATTCATTTTTAAATATTTTTACTTACCAATGTCGGGCGCAGTATAGCCTAATATGACTGTTGCACCATAAAGCCTACAACAAACATATGTTTGGTTTCGTAGAGAAAGAACATTATAGTGATTTTCTGTAAATAATAAACTCATTCTCTTTTAAATATACAGTGGAATCTCCCTATAACGAAGCCGCTTGGTTCCAGTTGAAGAATTCGTTATAGAGAAAATTTCGTTATACGGAGATTAAGAGATTTTTGCAGTTATTTAAGTAAATGTTACAAACCTTTTAGTATGTGCGAGAAGTTCAAAAATATTTAATTACGACTTTCAATTAAAAATGAAGTAATATTTGTTATAAATTTATTAAAATTGTACTAATTTTATTGTATAAACAAAATGCTCAAAAGTGAAGACAATTCACCAATTTAGAGAATAATATGTTCTAGTACGGATAAACATAAAATGCGTATTATCAAATCCATTTGCTATTTCCACCCCGATTCTTGGAATCTTGACCCGTAGAAATGTTGCTCCCTCTGTAGAAACCCAGGTCCCCACAACTGCATTACCCTTCACATTATTATGTATTATCGCTGGAATGAACAATGCGAGTGGTTCCAGAAACAGGCACGTGTGAGCGATGTGTTTGCACAGAAATTAGCAACTTTCTTCAAAAATCGAAAAGATAAGGTCTGAAAAAATTCGTTATATGGAGAATATTTTGAATGTTATTTAACATTCCGATTAAAAATTTCGTTATAGGGAGAAATTCGCTGTAGGAAGACTTCGTTATAGGGAGACTCTACTGTACTTTATTTGCGATTGGCATTTAAAATTAAAAACCTATTGCATTTGGACCCCAAGTCGAGCAGACATTTACAAGTGTCTTAAACCTTTCGCCACACTATCCTCCTCGTGCCTCTTAAGGGCATTTTCCCTCCTTTCAATCGAAAAGGGCGAACCTTCCGAATGACCGCTGGCTGGCTTTGCGCGGAATTAGTTACAAAAGTTTCCGCCCGAACCGAAGACTCCTCTAATTGGGCTGCCGGCAATTCACTGGCATTGATTTGTTTGGATAGAAAACTTCTCCCCAAACAAGTCGGGATTCCGGAGTGGAAAATCGTTGATTCGAGTCGCTCCCGAAATATCCCATTCATTTTTAATTAGCATTTATTCAGAGGTTCGGGGATCTGTGGCGATTTCTGTAGATTTAGTAGTCGAGATAAATCTGTTTTGTGGATTTTTGTGTTGAACCTGTATGGGCCTCGGATCCTTATGATTTTCCGAAAGGAGCCTTTCCAAAGTATTTTGCCGCAGAATATTAGTTGACATTTCCAAGGGTTGAAGCAAATATTTTCGTTCAACCAGTGTCGGGTTTGTGTGCCGTGTGTTAAGAAATCGGTTGGCTTTTATGAGTTTCGTTAGTTAATTTATTAAAATTTGAATTTTGCTCTGATCCCAATTTTATATTGACTGTTTATGGGAATTGTCTCTTGAAGAATAATCGTTACGAACGGTGACAGGACCACATTAAAAATTGGAATCTGGCCAAAAATTCGAACAACTTGCGTAAATTCAACAACACAAGTTTGAAATACTACCCTTTTTTTCTTCTATTATTTTTTTCTCTACTTATTAAGCAATAGTAAACTATTATTATTTTTGTAAATTAATAGTGCGCTTCCAAATTTGCTATGTAACTGTCTCTGCCACTTTTTTCCAACAGTAGCAATGTCCGGAGGTTAAGAACCATGAGTTCAAGCACTCCGTTAACCTCACAAACACCGTCGCCAAAAATTCGTAGTATGAAAAATTGGGTCCGAAAACTAGGTACAGCAAGAGAAAGCGATATTTTTAAAACTAAAAATGGCAGTGAATATTTATTTTTATGGGTTTTGTGCCATAAAACCCGCAAAAAAATACTTTATATTTAAGTTTTAATAAATAAACAATACGTGAAATCATTAATAAAGTGATAGTATATAATTTTAAAAATTTAAACCGGTCTAGGAGGCTTCGTTGTCATCCAACCATGGTTGAAAATGACGTCCTCCCCTAAATAGTCTTTGTGTGTTTCAATGAAAACGGGACAGTAATTCAATTAAACCAGACTTAAAAAGGCATACAATTTGTATTTTTAGATTCGAAAATGATTGCAACAGTATGTTTATGTGTTGCATAACACCGGCTAAGTGTTGACAGGATAATCAATAAAGTTATGCTAATTATTACCCCTACCGTTCAAATTTAGTTGTCCGTTTTGCTTTTTTCCTCCGAATCGATAGAGACGTCGGACGTTAAATTTAGGGAACTAGGATCGTTGGCCAAGCATTTTCTAACATATGCAATTACCATGTTTTCTAATTGAAAATGTCAGCTTATCTCGCAATATTCCATTTTTTGTTTTCTCGTTTTTTGAACAAGCATGTTACAGACACCGAAGTTTTTGCAACAATCTTAACATAGTAAATGAAGAAACATATAAACATATACACTAAACAATCTAAAACATAGGGAAAATTGAAGCAATGAAAACCGATGCAAGTATAATCAATAATGTTTGTCCCATATGGCAAAACACAGTTTTGAAGGATTCGGTCATTTTTCTTTAGCAATATTTTGTGATTTGGGCTTGGTGTTAACGACATAAGTTACTACTAGTATTTTAATCCCTTAAGGGTCGCATTTTTTTTGCTGTCTAATAAGATGACCCCTCCTGTATTGGTAAGGGGCTGTCGTTTTCATTCATCTAAGAAGGCATAGAATACTTGAGATGCTTATGGGTTCTACATCATTTTTGTGTCAAATTATAAAGCTAATGAATGATTAAATTTTAGTTTGTAAGCCTAAAAATGCGATCATTCGATGCACGTCAATATGGCGGGCGCGAGACTTAAGGGGTTAATCACGAGGGCTTAATATCATCGCTTAACAAGCAACACCGCCTATCTCAAATTTTCTAAATTTCAAATAGGAAGAAGGAACTGAATATTTTGTCGCCAATAGCGAATATTTCTGAATTTTTTTCACATCTGGTTGGAACATACGGTCTCCTTTTCATACCAGACTTTTAAAAAATTCAGAAATATTCATTACTAGCAGTACGCGCACGGCGTTGCCCGTGGAATCAGGACTTCAAAAAAATGAGAAAAAAAAAAAAAAAACCCGCCCACAATGACATGAAAAAGTTTTGAAAACAAAATCAGAACAAAAGATACGCATTTTTTGATTTTCCTGCTTATTTTTTTTTTTCGCGCTACAGTACAGAGTACGTTAACCCAAAACGATATTACAAAATTGGAACGTGAAACTGATTATTATACAGCAAGCAAAATATAAATCAAATCCGAAAATAATAATCGAAGTAATTCATTCAGTGAAGGTCATGACGTATCCTGCGCGTCCGCCAATCAAAATTGGCATCAACGTTCCGAAGAAGTGCCGCGCGAGGAACTCGATCGAGTAAAATAACTCTCAACGGCCGAGAAAGAAATTAATTTAAAAAAAAAACGGGGAAAGATATTTTAACCGTTCTTGTTTTAAATCCGACAGAACCGTTCTAGTTATAAGCTGAAAAAAGTTGAAAATAATAGTGTTATTAGAAAGTCGGATGCAACAAATTTAAAAACAAAACTAACATTTAGATGGCAAAACTGACTATGTTTCAAAAAAATTCTCAAAATTCAGTAAATTGCGCTAGAAATTCAAAAATAACTTCATTAGAACGGAAATCGCGTGCTCTTTCGATGGTGTATCTATTTTTGTCGTACAATTATTCGTAACCATTCTATTGAGAAATTAGTGCGAAAAATCAACCAAAACAACACAAAGCATTAAATAAAAAAAAAATTCTATATTAAAATTTAAAATTTCGGCTTCGAGGTACATTCAGTCACCATTACGACTACCTGTGCGCCAAATTTCATGGCTGTAAGTGCGATATAGATTCATTCTGGACTCGCAGGAACCAAACACACACACGAACATTGCCTTTTATAACTATAGATTGGTTGCGAAATATTCAGTTTTTTCTTCCGCTTTGAAAATTTGAGATAGGTGGTGTTGCTTTTTAAGCGACGATATGCTTTATAAGTCCAATGAGCTTGCTTTTATGATTCCTTATTCTTGGAAATAAACATAATGGATTCCTTGACATTTTGAAAATCGAACTTCTAATTTTGAACAAGGAAAGGGAGAAAAAATGACAAACCGGACACCTAAAGTTCTACGGAGGGTGGGTTCTTATCCAATGAATCGAAAAAAGGAACCGCGAGTTTATCCGAAAAGTGGAAACATTTTCAGAGAGGGAAAACCATCGACATCTTTTAACGATTCCAGCGAGTCGGTGAAGAATCCACCGGGGAATAATTTAATATCATTAACCGGTGGAAATAATTTAGATTCTGTACCTGTAGTTTCCGGCGTGCCTGGAATGCCTGCCTAGAAATTACCTTAAAAAGAAATTATGTATTTGTTTCAGACAGGTTTAGTGTGAAGCTTTTTTCATTCTTGGCCGCCCGCGGTTTGCTTTCGGCATATTTTAAGAACGGATTTGACTCGAGGGGTAGCAAAGTTTGCGTCAGAAGCGCCCCGGCCAACAATATTTTGCGTGTTTTTCATCTCTGGAGACAAATATACTGATTGGCTCCGTGCCAGGAAAGTCGTCGATGGTTATATTGCGTTTTGAAATTAAAGCGATTACGTTTCTCTGCTGGAGGTAAAATGCTAAGTTCAACTCAAAAATTGATGTCTTCGGTTTTTTACATTCTCTATACGAATTATTGGAATCTCCAAAAAATTCCACCTCGAGTTGTTGATGAATCTTCGCGTTTAATTCCACCCCTAGTCCGAAAAATCATTTATAGAATACCTCAATTTTCATTGACTTCGGTTTTCGTCAACTTTTTTCCGTGCAAAATTTGTCTCGGATTTCGTCTGCGTGCCCATGTGCGACGTGGGCCACAGACTCTGAAGCTGGCCCTAGTGTCAAAAGACCAAAGAAGGGAAGTGACGTCAGATAGTTCCTTGATGCCTGAGATCCTTATTGGAGGGAGATTCCAAACAATATCCACACCTCTCTCTCCCCTCCTTGGCGTCTTCCATGCACCAAGAAGAGTCTTCAAAAAGAACGCAAATGCCGTATTCATTTCATCTTTACATCAGTCTTTTATATTCGTTTTATATTAAATTCTTATTGTTTTTAGTATTGAACTCTATATTTATTCTCTATAAAATGTGTGCTTTTTGTTTGTATTTTTGAATCTCCAAAACGAATGAATTGGATTTGCATTGGTTCATTTGGAAATAATTGCCTCGGTTTTCGCCGATTGTTTTCCCACAGATTATCGACGAAAACCGAGGTGTCACTGTATGTGTTTCTGCGAACACGGTAACGGAAAAATGCAACAAGCTAGACGAATGAAATTTGGTATTTAGTCTATTACCAAAATTGTAGATTTGTGTTAAATTTTGAATGAAATTCTTCCACCGTAAGTCTGTCTTGGTCTGTTGGTGAAACAGTGGTTCAAACTAGTCTCGAAACTTTTCGATACCACCTCTTAAGAATAATTGTGATTCATCTGACTGCTGAATGAATATGAATTGCTAAAACCTTTGTAAACAGCATTTCTGGCGTGTATTTTGAGATTCTGTATCCATTGGAATCACTCGATTAATCAGGCGATCGTTTCGAGCCAAGTGGATCGTATCCATAAAGCGACTGCGGGCATTTGCAAGCGATGGACTTGTTTCGTGCCCCTCGAATGGAAGGCAAATCAGTCAAAGAAGGATCGCGGGAGTTAGACTAAACAAGCCTTTATTGAAAGGGCAATACAAAAACGAATTGCTCTCGGGGAGAAGCGAGGCGGAACGAACTCTAAATAATGTTCCAATCTGAAAGATTAGAGTGCAAAGGGAAACGCAAACTGTTGCCTCTGCAAACTGTCCGATATGATTAAAAGTTGCGATTTTTTTTTATTCCAAAACATTAAGTTAAAGCATTAGTTATTTCCTCTTGGCTTTTCTAAATTTCTCGGAAAAGACAGTTTCATAAACAAATAAACCGGAGAGTCCCCCCACCCCCGATCTTCTCGTATACGTACACAATACGGCTCAGTTTGTGTTTTGTAGTACAGTTAAACTTCGATTAACCGTCCGGACCAGGGCTGTGCCGGATAACCGAATGGACGGATAACAGAAATCTCTTCATACATACGTACAGTAAGGCCCCTTTCACATTATGCGGTTTAACCGTTCCGGCGCAAAGTTTATTTTTTTGCCGTGTCATGTTTGCTTTCACACTTGACTATTTGCACCGTCAGTGTTTGAGTGCGGTTTCTAATTTCATAGCTGTTTCAGTATGGATCGGAAGCAAATAGCAGCAATATGGTCTTGCACCCATCAATCAAAGGAAACGAGACTATAATCGCCTCACTTTTGGAAGAACAACGAACGTGCAGATGAATGTCGGAATGTCTGTAGCATCTTTTGTTGAATTCCACAACCAAATAAAAAATTATACTCTGCGGCAAAATACTAATATATGGAACTGCACTCAACCGACAAAAATGGTAGCTGTGACTCGGAAGTAACTGTGTTGGCTGTTAAATCATAGGTAGGGGTGAAACGTCCTCCCTCTGCTGTGAGGCGAAAGAGGGGGTGCCAGCTCAGGTGTCGTCCTAATCATGTAACCGCGGTTCAAAATGACGAGGTCCATCCTAAAATAGCCCTCGTGTTGCTTCAAAACGGGACGTTAATATAACTAAACAAAATCGAAAGTAACTGACACTTATTTTTAAATCTTAATCGTTTGTGTTTGAAACATAAAGTGTTATAGGACCTTTTAACAACGAAAAAGCAATAGCGAAAGTGCGACTGTTTATTACTTAGCAAAAACTTATAGATTTTGTTTTTACCATAATTACATAAAATAAGTTCCTCCCTAGACATAGATTTTAAAGTCAGTGTAATAATTTTAAGCATTGCAAATGTATATATTAATATTATATTACGTAAATCGATTATACATAAGTTGTGGAACATGGATTTCATTTGCGCGCAGGATTTAAAAAAGCTAGGCAACCCGCTGCAAACAAATGTTATGAAAATTCCCTTCAAAATATCACAGCTTAAGGGGTCTATTCTGGTAACCCCGGTTGGGGTGGGGTCCGCACGTTAACAACGGAACCCCACCCCAACTCCCAACCCAACCGGGGGGTACCAGAATAGATCCCTTAAAATCATTTAACATGGCAAATAATCAGATATGCTTAATCACTTTTTATGAGGTTAAAATAGTATACCTTTTTCTCGGAAATTATATGTAAGATACCACGCATTGAAAAAAACTATAACGCAATGCTTTGATTTTGCATGTTTTTTCATTGTGTTTGTATAAACATAGCAGGGAAATTTCTGTGTGTTTGATGAACAATATTTTAAAAATCCTGTGTGTAAGTATTTAAAGTATAAATCACCCACCAAACATCTCTTTATTTTGAGATGGGTTTTGATTATATCTTCTCAATTATTTAAAGTACACTCATGTGCAATATCATGATATATTCATGATTTAAATTTTCAAATAAAATCATAAAAAAAAATTGGAAACTTTAATGGAATCTCCATAAAGAGTTCAAAATATTGAAGAATTCTATGAGACTGTCGGAATTACTTATGAAAGGTAAAAAGTTTCTTGAAATTGCGACTTCAGAAATAGAACATATATTGTTATCTTAGAATTCAGTCATGATTATTAGACACTGCTGTACAGATTTTTATTAATTTACTTGAAATAGTATATAATTCGTTTCCAATACCTTATACATGGCCGTCTTATCTAAAGGGCAAATTAGACAAAAGAACAGGGCGTTATTGATCCAAGGGATCATAAAAACTTTCTATATTGATTTTGAACCAAAAAAATTTATTTAATTGTAATTTTAAATATGTTATACAATTTTATATGTTATAATATGGTATAGAACCTAGTTAATATAACAACCTAGGAGAATATAATGTTATCAAAACATTATAATGCTTCTGAATTATTTTTTTAGCTAGGTATTTTGTTTGGGTAATAACACCCAGTTTCCTAGTTAGGGTGCTTATGGAGCGGCAAACACTGTAAAATCTTAAGACGGCCCTGATCTTACACAATATAAAAATACATAAAATTCGTTAGCAATGGCATATTTCGAAATAAAATAAAATAGCTAAATTTTAAATAGGAAAAAATAACGAAAACATTAAAAAATTACACTGTCAACACTCAAATTAAATGAAAGTGCGTTCTATAATAACAATGAAATCATTTAAAAATGACAAAGACAATAGTAAAATTAGATTTTGAAGCATTCTATAAAAATAATGCAATCATTAATTACAAAAGCTTCGAGAAGGCAAAAAGAACAAGTGTCCTTGTGAAGGTGAAGGACGGCAGCCGGATGAAATTCGCGCATTATGAAAGCGTCAGCATATTTTCATACATTACTACTAAGACGAAGTCGTAACGGCGCCGTTTTTTCCAGTCGCGCACGCGGCTGGTTCAAACCTCAACAAACGGACTCAAACCGCGATCGGCTAGTGTGAAAGCTCCCACTCATTTCTTCAGTTTAACACAAAGAGGCGGCCTAATGCATTCTTGCTGTAACGGTTAAACCGTATAATGTGAAAGGGGCCTAACGTGACTTCACTTGGGCGGGAAATGAAAACAAAATCCTTTAGAAGTGAATAATGCACACGTATTTAATCTTACGAAGCGATCAGTGCAAACTTCAGTGCGCGAGCAGTTATGTACAGAAATGTATTGCGATGCTATAAACTTGCGTTACTTTTTAGACGATGGTGGATAACAGAAACTGGCGGTTAAACGAGAGACGGTTAATCGAAGTTTTACTGTATAGCGAAGAATATCCAGGCTGCATTTGAACATCTTGATGATGATTTGAACGTCGATGGACTAGAATTTGATAGAGGCTTACACTTTTGATACCGAAGTCACATCTGTGGATGAAAATCTCGGTCAGATTTCTAGAGGGGGGTTGGAAATCTTGACCCTTAACGGCCGAAAGGCCCCAGTACGGGGACATTACATTTATGCCATAGACAACGAAAGGCCTCGCTACGGGAACATGAAATGTATATTTAGTTTTAATTTCATTTATTGAATCATCGCTGTAGTTTTCTTTATCAAATATTGCAACTTATTACATCATTGGTTTGTTGATCATACTTTCAAAAATTATTAAAATTAATTTCATTTATAAAAATATAAATCAACTAAATATATTGAATTTATATCTAAATAACCAGTTTAAATGTTTAGTTTAAGTTTTCATCCTTATAAACCTTTTAGAATTTCACCTAATTTTCCGTCCTTATGAGTATTACAAAAAAAGCTCTCGGCCGTTAAGAGTTAATTTTCCCTTAACTCCCTTACATCATTTGTGGGGAAAGCCTGGGCCGGAGCCCGTAATCTCAATTCCATAATAAACTGTTTCAATAAAAGTGGAATGGCACCTACAGACAAACCCCGGTATAACGAACCCGGATATAATGATCCTTCGGTTATAACGAACTTTTGAAATGGTTCCAACCGAACTTGTATGCCACTAATATATTTTCAAATAACGCTCTTCAAAAGCAAGGGATTCGGAAATAGTGAACCGTAATTTCCACATTTCAAGATTAGATTCGGCTCTTTAAAGATAAATTACTTCGTATTTTAGGTACAAATAGTTTCACTGTTTAATCATTTGAGAATTTATTTTATTATAGCCCATTCCTCATTGCAATTTAGTGTACAACGCACAAACGCTTTAAAGGATCATGGGAAATCTTGTGTAGCAAATATTTGAAAAAATCTGGAGCGGACTTCTGGATCGGTCCGTTGAGGGTTCGTTATAACGGGGTTTGACTGTTGCTCTCGCATAAGTACTGCGTAGTAATTTAGTGTATGTAATATGATTGGAAAAAATTACTGCAACACCTTACTATCGAATATGCGATGATTATACAATACTAGGCGAATCATTCTTATAACGAACAGTTTTTTCATATCTGTCGCCCCTTAGAAATGAAGGGTCAATTCAGGTTTTTTTTATTCCTATCTCTGGTTCAAGTTGCAGCAATTCTTAATTGCCCTTGACAAGGATTGCATTCATTTTACTAACGTCAGCCTAGTTAAAAAAGGAATCTACCTCCGCCTTGTGGTTTTCCGCGAAGGAATTTCTGAAATTTGCAGCAGCCGGTTTAATTTTTTGAAGCTGCGTTTCTAAAGAGATGGAAGACCCTAAACAAGCCGTGTGGAGATGCACAGCACAGTGAGAAAAATGAGATATTCTCGTGCAAAGTTTTCAAGTCAACTCGAACTTTTTGGTCGAGCATTTCTCTGCAATCAGCGGTGAAGAGACCACTCCATCTCCGCCATCATTTCTTCCGGAGGTTTATTTTTACGGCTTGAGCATCGTTAAGGGTTCTTTTATAACCCCCGGAAAAGAATCTCGTTGAATTTGAAATGTTAATTATCTCCCATCCTCTACAATGAACAATGTAAAATATAGGCTTTGCATTCCTAAAAATTTTCCCTCGCCTAATGTATGCGCAGAACTTCTTCGGAAGGTAGTTGGGGGGTGGCCGAATTACGGGAGCCGTCTAATTACGGCCGCAAAATAGCGCCCTCTCTCGTGGCGCAGTCATTTCCTCTTTCTTTCCAAAGCGGGCGATTCTTTTTCCTCAAGAACCGCTTGATCACGCGATTAAGACGCCAAGCGGCGCGCATTAAGACTCATTTGGGCTCTTAATGAAACGCGCTGTGGGCCCCCCCCCCCGCGATTTATGGCGCCGCATCTTTTTCGAGCCAGCTCTTGTCCCATCCGAATTTTTCTTCCTCCTCGGTGGGTGGTCCCCTCGGATCAAAGGGACGCTGTGTGGATCGTTTGGCGATGCCCGAACTGATAATGAACCGCGAATGTGGCGAATACGACCAGGTGAGGCCCGCTTGCAGATGGCTCGACGAGCCGACTCGAAGCCATCTGAGGAAGATCGCATCTCCTCTTCTGCCAGACCCGACTGAAGATCGTAAACATGTCACCGAAACTCGATTTGTGTCTCCAAAAACGGTTTCTTTTAGATCTTGTTGTTGTGTGTGCGAGTAAAGTAGGGTTACCATACGTCCGTATTTCAAGTTCACGGCCAGACTAGTGTCCGGATTCCATATAGCCGACCTTTACTTCAATTCGGACCAGAGAAAATAACGGAGCTCGCTGATTGATTAGCTCACTGACGTCACGCTTTCCCACCCAATTGCAAAACTTGCAAGTCATACCCTCTCTAGAAGGCAAAATACTTATGAATTAAAATGTATAATTAAGAAAGAAGGAAAATCATAAGAGCAGGAATATTTATTTCAATAATTCCAATATTTGATTTATTCTCGAAATGTATTGAATGTATGAATGATTGTATGTAGAGAATTGTGGTTAAACTTGGTTCATTTTGCTAGCTGTAGAGATTCCCTTGAGCAAGCTTTATCACCTTTTAAGATTTTTACTCCGAGCTTATATACTATGAAGAATACACGATTCTTCACAAATCTTTTTCTTGTAAGCTATTCTTAGCTATTCAGCAAATCGTGTTCCAAACTTTTGCAATGTGCTGTATAAATTTTTGTTCTCGTTGTTTAAGGCTTCCTGCAGACTGCTCAATTTTCAATGCATTTTAAGAAAAAATGGGGATATCTTTTTTTTCGTTTCGCACGATACCTGGATTTACCTGTTGTTTTTTAGCGAAGCCCCACATTAATTACGAGCAACTAATCTCTGGAGCAGGAAGCCCTCTAAGTCCCTTCTTCATTAACGCCCAAATGAGCAAGTGAGCCCTTTTCCGTCGCATCACCTCGATTGCTTTATTCTTCCAGGCGTGAGGGGGGGCTTTCAGGGTGCGTCACACCATTATTCCTTTCCTACAGAGGACTTTCCAGGAAAATAACAGTTTCATTCTATGAGGCATGATGCAACGTCGCATTGGCAACTTTTAAACTTTTGCGATCTCAACACCAATCGGATGCTTAAAATAAAATTGTGAATGACATGCATTTTATTGAATGCATTTTTACTTTCTCGTATACGAAGTATACAAAGAGAAAGTATTGTAATCGTCAAAAAATTCGAACTCGAGATTTTGACGGATCTCCACGTTTTAGACCTTCCTGAGTCCGAAAAACACGATTTTGGAATTATGTCTGTCTGTGAACACGATAACTCGAAAACTATGAGAGCTACGGAGATGAAATTTGGTATGTGGTCTTTAAACATAATTTGTAGGTTTCTGTCAAATTTTGGACAAAATCCGTCAACGGGAAGTCTGTCTGTCTGTCCGTCCGCGGTCATGCGAACACTATAACTCAAAAACCTGAATAGCTAGATGGATAAAATTTGGTACACAGTTTTATCGTCATGAAAAAATATATAATTCCGTCCGTATAAAATTTTGCGCCAAATCCGTCAGCGGGTTGACTGTCTGTCGGTCTGTATAATCGCATACTTGTTGAGCATTCGTTCCAAAACTGATCTCCATGCGCATGCGTACTTAGCAATCTCTGGTACCAAGCGGGAGGATGACGTCACTTTGTCCTTGAGACGGAGTTTGTGATATGTTTTATCTCCTGTTTTGTTTTCGCTCGCTCGTAAAATAGCGAATCTTGCTGGAGTGCGATGGAAAATAAATATTGCTAAGTTTTAATACATAGGCATCTCTTTTAATATGATTCTTCACTTAAATATTTTAGAATCACTATAATCTGCAATGAAAAACCTTCTGATGTGCGTTGCATTCTGGATTACAGTAGGTTCGATTTTTTTTTATCCACGCAAGGGGAGGGGAAATGACAAATTTTTGAGCAGTATACGAGAAAGTTTAGGGGAGGCGACTCCCACTGGTTAAAAACCTTTACGAAAGAGAAAGTATTGTAATGTAGATTATCATTATTATTCCACTGGGGGGGGGAACCGACCAGGTAAGATTTACAGTTATATGAAACTCTCGGCGCAAAGAATTGCAGATTGGAAGAGAAAAAATAAAAAGTTAGCAC
The DNA here is from genome assembly GCA_013235015.1 of Araneus ventricosus. Classification (NCBI taxonomy): domain Eukaryota; kingdom Metazoa; phylum Arthropoda; class Arachnida; order Araneae; family Araneidae; genus Araneus; species Araneus ventricosus. The sequence continues at coordinate 89,381 of BGPR01003319.1, read as the reverse complement.
ACGAAGTATACTAAAAGAATGTGTAATGAATGTCTAAATGGCTGTTGGATGCGAGAAAAGTCTTCCTTGACCCTCTGACTGTGTAACTTTTTTAAATCACTATTTAGCTGCAACGTTTGCAAACGTGTTCAAATACCGTTGAGCAAAGCGAGTTGTTATTTATATGCAAAGCTTTATTAGTATAATATGATCTAACGCTATAAAAGTACTTAGTAAACACATTAGACTTGCTTCCACCCCGCGGAAATAGCGGGACACGCAGTCAGAGGGTTAATCAATGATGATATCGTGCCTGCGTTCATGTAGGATCTCTTCATAATATTCATCAGTCGTATCAGGGATGTTTTTGTTTTGAGCAGTATTTTGTCACCAGGTCAGTGGCGAATCCAGGATTCGGGCCCGGGGAGGTCATAAACATTTTTTTGTATCGTAGTGACGAATATCAAACCTCATGGCTTATATAAACCAAAACACTTTAACTTTACTGACTTTCCTCTCCTGACAATAAGAATAATAAGGAACACTACAATACTTTCGATAATTTAATTAAAAATGCTATGAAATAACTAGTCAAAAAATGTTTTCGACCGCGCCAACGCTACAAGTGGAATGACTAGAAAAGTGGGAAAATTTTCGAGCCTGTCTAGCCAGAAAGCAATGTTGTAACGATTTTATTACTATTTTTTTAATGAAAATTAAGAACAAATAGTTGTAGTGATTTTAAATTAAATCAAGAATTTTGGTTTAGCTCTGGGGGTCTGCAGCCCGATAGCCCCTCCCCTGGATTCGCCACTGCACCAGGTCGATAGGTTTTCAACAGTGAGCTTGTCGAAATGTCACTGGACAGTCTGTTGCGTAGTAACTTTGAAGCGCAGGTATGTATTCGATGTTTTAGAGCTCCTTAAGCGGGAGCATTTCGAAACTTGTGTGAGCGCCGAGCAGATGCAGTACGAATCGCAAGAGTGTGCGTGCAGTTGGTGCAACACGATGGTCTTTCAATGCGCGTAGAAAGAATTACGATACCGGATTTCAAACCATGCAGACGGCTTTTTAAAAACCTGAACGGTCGACAATCATTTTAAAATGATGAGATTACATTAACGGTATTAAATGTTTTGTAACTATTGTGAATATTATCTAAATTCTATTTCTTAAAGGGATTTTGAAGGTTGATGTCTTCTAGTATATTGTGACACCGAACGCTGCGGTCAAGTAGCAATAATTTGAACTGACGAAACCTCTAAGTAAAGTTTTTAATTCTATGGCTCTGTATCTATAACTTCTCCCATTGGTTCCATAAACACGATGATTCAATAAATTTTTAAAAAATAATTTTATTCGTGCGCTGAAAAGTAGAATATTTTTATATTTATTATTTTTTTACTTTTTAATCTTTATAATCCATTATATTTTTTTAGCTAAATCTTGAAATCTATTTGGTTCTGAAATCCGCTAACAGATGGCGCCCATACGTACGGAATCAAAATTTACTTATATATCAGTTAATCGATGAATTTAATTTCTTAAAGCATTAAAATAGTGTATTGTTACTAAGAACACTCACCTGCACAAAATTCCAACACATCAGGAAGCGATAAATTGATAAATTTTTTTCACTTTTACGAATATGAAAGCTTTGGTCCAAATCCATTAGCTGGAACCGCATTTTTGCCCAACACGCATGCTCCGTTCTCCATTTAAACGTTTCTGTGAGTTATGCAAATACAGAATGGAAATTTATGCATATTGGCTATTCGGAAGAATTTCCTAATTTTTCAAGTTTTTTAGCGCCATTTAGTTGCGTTGACGTCGATCTACGACAGAGTATCTTCGTAGTAACGTTCACAATATTTTACTGCAATTATTTAAAACTATACAGAATTTTTTTTTAAAAAAAGAAACTAATTTTTTTTTATTATTTTAATGTGTTAAAATTTATTTGCGATGATAATAAATGTTGTATAATTTAGTGAATCAAACTCTTCATTTCTAATATATAATATTGAGTGAAAAATGGTATTTTTGCCAACCCAAATTGAGCTTAATAAAATACCATTACTATAGCTCAATTAATACCATAGATTTCGATATTGGTTTGTCGGAATCCTAGTTTTTCGGCTTAACGGGGTTACGATCCAGACCGGGTAAAATAACTAAAATATCAAAGAGAGGTGGGATGATCATTCGCACTCTTATCCGTACGTTTCGTGCCAGGATAAACTAATAATAGAAATATCTCAAAGATATTATCAACATGTTTATTGCTAGATTCCACCATGGAAATAGAAGCAACGATTTCTTTTGTCCGATTGCCGTGTTTGGGAAGAATTCTTCCGTCGAAATTCTTGTTGTTTCATGCAATGTAATACGATATTTATCGTTTGTTAGATGCAGGCATATGTAAGCATGAATAAAATACCTTGATTTTTTTCGCGCAGGGGCGAGTGCAGGGGCTTTCTCCCCTGAAATAGGGCTGAACCTGTTTACGATCGATGTTGGATATCGATATTTCCGGGCATATAATATTTCCGGGCATATAATATTTCCGGGGCTATTAGAGAAAAAAGAGGGGGGTGCAGCTGCAAAGTCCGCTAGAAGTGGTGTTAAGTAAGAAAGAAGGGAGGGGAAAATTCTTTTCTTGCACGTGAAATTACGTCAGCGATTCCGATTATCGAAATCGAAGTCGATAATAAACTCGCATCATTAATTTTATGGATCCAATGCCCCCCCCCCTCCCTGCTTTCCCAAGCAGTTTTCGGTTTTTCTCTTCTTCAAGGGGGATGAAGTTTTCCCTATTCTAGGTTTTTAATAGTGGCGTCTGTTGGAATTGCAGCTATTGTATATCGGAAAATCAGCCCCCTCCCCCGCCACCCTCTTTAATGCTGTAATTGCGTTCTCTTGTGGCATGTGTTTTGGGGGGGATGAGGGGGGGCACATCAAATTAAGAACTTCGAGTCTTAAGAATCAGCATCGACCCAAGTTTGGGATTCGCTTTTAGTTTCTGATGGCCATTTCATTGACGAGGAAATTAAAGCCAAGTAGGAAAGAAAGTTGCCTCGCAATTTTATTATCCCCACCGTCCAATTCTAGGTGTCCGATCGGTCGTTTTTTTCTGGTCCAAAATTAGAAGTCCAGTTTTTGAAACATCCAGGAATTCATTCATTTATTTGGGAAAAGTTGAAAATATAAAATAAGCTCATTGGCCTTATAATTAAATATATTTGTGTTACGTTGTGTCTTTGGTCCAAATCGCAAAGTATTGCTATAGGGAGTTCTTTCCAAACTGTCTTTTGTTACGTAAGGTTAATAACGATCATTTCCATCAATTTCAGCGTTACTAACATTCCTGGTGAGTCAAAAAGCTTTGTTAGCAAAATTGGAAAAGAAAATAAACTAACATTGCAAAAACTTTCGCAATTAAACTTGTTATCGAAACTAAATCGAGCATGGTGTCCTGATTTGCTATTTATGTTAAGAGATACGCATATATACGTTAAAAAATGCTTAGTCAAAAATTGTATAAAGCGAGTCTACCTAAATTTGACTGCATTCTTTTCAGAATTTGAGAGAAAGTGGCATATTGGACAACTAAAGCATACCTACGCTTCAGCTGCTTTTAAAATAAACCAGCGGGAGTGGTCTCCCCTTAACTTTCTCGTATACTCCTAACGCATGTAGAGAAAAAAATAAGATAAAAGGCAGTAATACGAACAAAAACCCCTAACGCAGTGGAGGGGAAAAAAATAAGCGAAACGTCATACCACGATTTCCGAAGGTCGTCCAACTCTGAAGTGGAATTAGAAGCCGGCGTGATTACCAAGGGCTGGGTGTAAAAAAACGAAATTTGCAATTTGAACGTCTTTTTTTTAACCGATTGACACAAAAATTTGACACAAATCTACCATTAAGGTAAAAAGACCACACGCCAAATTTCATTTGTCAAAGCAATTTTTTAAAGAGGTTATTGCGTTCAAACGTATGCGATTATACAGACAGTCAACCCTTTGACGGATTTGGTCCAAAATTTGATACAAACCTACATTCCTGATGATAAAAATGTGTACCAAATTTTATCCATCTAGCTATTCAAGTTTTTGAGTTATAGTGCGGACAGACGGACAGGCAAACTTCTCGGAGACGGAATTTTCTAAAATTTGATAGAAACTTACAAATTATGTCTTAAGATCACATACCAAATTCCATCCCTAAATTTTCAAATTTCTCTAATAGTTTTCGAGTTATCGTGTTCACAGGCACACACACACACACACACACACACACACACAATTACAAAATTGTGTTTTTCAGAGTCGGGAGGGTCTAAAACGTGGAGATTCGTCAAAATCTCGAATTCGAATTTTTTGACGGTTACAATACTTTCTCTTTGTATTCTTCGTATACGAGGAAGTAATAAAGGAGTATAATTGGATTAATAATATATTGCTTACAGATTAAATGGAAATAATCAGTGAAGGAAGAATAAAATTGAGCTGCTTAAATTTGGAAACTTTTGTTTGACATAGAAGCACGAGTCAAGTTACCATTTATTTTCCCCCTCAAAACGGGACACGTATACATTTTTAGGTAATAGTTAACATGACATTCCCCCCCTAAAACGGAACATTTACTAATTTGTAGGTAATAGTATGTATAATCAAGAACACGCACATTTCGTCATATTATTTATTAAGGAAAGTGATCAAGAATGAACACATTACATAATTTACGTGGTCTTATATGTATTTAATCTGAAGAACAAATTTGCTTAAGTATATCTAGCTTCGATTTGAAATGAGAATGCAATTCTTGGCAAGATTTATTAAAATTTACTTTGGTGATTTCCCCTGATTTCAGAACTGCGACTTGCAACTGTGATTTTTCGCTCGTCCACAACTTATTCACAAGAGAAAAGACCGTTTCCACGGGTGCTTTAGACATAAAATAGTATATTAGTATAGTGCATCAGTATATATCATCAGTATATTTATATAGTACATCAGTACGCAGACATAAAATATATTCAATAATTATACGGATAACATCCGATGGAGTACCTCTTTATTTTATAAACGGGCACTTAGTTTGTAAGCTAACTTTAAAAGTGCACTTCCATTAAGGCATAGTTAAAATGAAGGGTAAGGAGAAATTTAAAAAGAAAAGCTGCTTTCAATTTTTGCGAATGCAACGACCGCTAACTACGTTACTGAAAATTGAAACATGATTGGTAGAATGTGTCCTTTGAATTGACAGCCAAGACAGAGTCGCTCTTTGGATGAATCTACTGTTCAGCAACGGATGCCGAAACTACCACTTTTGGACGATTTCACTCCGGAAAGGGGTGTCAGACAATGAGTCGCATGAGCGCATTTCCGGAGAGCTTTGTTAGATCACGCTCAGCAAAATGTAAACATCACCCTTCCATTCTTCACTTTCCCCCTATTTTGATGAAAATAACTCCGCCCGGCGCATGCGCAAAAGCGCGGAGGGTTTCCGAATCCGTTGCTAAACAATATCTTTGGATGAAATAATGAATCGCCCTAGAAGTGTTTGTAATGAAACTAAATTTACTAGCATTTTTATGTAGAGGGGAGAAAATAAAATAAAAAAATACTTGCGGCGCCAGCCTAGATGTAAATAATCAGCCCAAAAGATGATTTAATTCATTGAAAATCCCTGAAGTCAGCAAGAAAGGCCAAAGTATGAGAAAAAACCAGGAATAATTTTCATTAAAAAAAAAAAAGCCTGCGCGGAAATTATAAGCAATGAAAAGATGTGATTTAAGTTGGTGTGGATATAATGATGAATCATTAATCTGGTATACTTTTACCCATTCTTGCGGCTAGAATAAATTTATTCCTGTTTAATTTTTAACGATGGAAAACAGCGGGGAGCACGACCGTCCGAATTTTTGATTTTTTGCGTCTTTTTTAATTGTTACCATTTGTTGCTCGCTTTCTGAAAAAGGGACATTTCGGCATCCCGAAGCTTTGCCTGGGGACAACGGGACATGCTGCCTTAAAACGGGACGTATGGATCGCATTGTATGAGCATAATCTTTTTTTGTTAACTAACGAATGCATTGAAGTTTTAGGATGCCGTTTGGTGGGCACTTTCTGTTGGGAACGAATTTGGACTGCCTTACCTTCTATTGAAAATTTTATGTCATAAAGACCCGATTTAAGTCATAATAAAATCATTAGTCGAATGCATCTCAATTGAGTAACCGCAATGCCCCGATTGAATCCATTTCCGTTATAGTAACAGTGGATAAATACTGTAAAAGCTTTGTTACGATGGATATTCATGACTTTCCAATTGATTAAGAAATTCGGTAATGACGCACATTTTTGCGTTTATGGAATAAATTATATCTGGCTCAGTAAGTGATAGATATCTGGGTTGCCCCTTTCCTCTTTGTTTTTGGTGTGTTCAATACAGTCGGACCTCTATTTAACGAAGTCGCTAAATCCCGAAAAAAAGTTCGTTATATGGAAAATTCGTTAAATAGAGGTTCACCTTTTAAAATACTTTAAACTACACAAAACAGATTTTAAATTCATAAACAATCAATATTATTATTAAAACAGTAATTAATCACATTTTTATTTTGTAAATTAATATCTATTTGTTTTATATATTTTACCCATAAAAAAATCTGCAAGGGAAACAAGAATAAAACAAAATATCGTCCGGGAATACACTGTATTTTCAATTAAAAAATAATTTTATATTAAAATTAATGAATTTTAGCATTTCATCATACGAAGGTTTGTTGATTTCTGCATCATGGTCATTTCCATCTTCATCACAATTCATTGCTGTATCGTTTTTATTTTTCACACTGTCCACTTCAAAACTGCCTCATCCACATCTTCATAGACATACGCTTTTAAACGTTTTGAACAAGAATTCGATGAATTATAATTTTGTATCTTATCACGATTTTTTTATTATGCTTGATAAGCTGTTTGGTGGAATACCAAATTTTGAAGCACTATCCTTTTTTTTCACGCCTTTACCCACCTCATGAAGAATTAAATTTTTTCTCTGATGCTCAAGCACTTTCGCTTTGATATTTTCCAGCTTCAAGGTCATTGATCACCATAAAATGTGTTAAAAGAAAGAATAAGTTTGAAATGTTTAGAAATATTTTGAGAAATAGGGAGGAAAAAAAATATTGGATCACAAGAAAAAGTTCGTTAAATAGAGAATGCACTTCGCTATTTGGAGGTTATTTTACGAAGAAATTCGCAAAATGTTTTTGGTTCCTAGAAAAAGTTCGCAAAACAGAGAAATTCGCAAAATAGAGGTTCGTTAAATAGAGTTCCGACTGTATTTTCTTTTCTATTTCGCCCTTTAATAAAGAAAGATCTCTGCATGTTATCCTCGAGAGGGGAGCAAGAAAATTCCAACCCGTCATTTCGACGTAAATTGAACCGCGTGGAATGTTCGAAAGCGAGTCCATTTTTCTTCCTGCACGAAAACTCATGTCTGCTCGAAGTAGGACAGGGTGTTGCATTACGGAGCGAAATTATGAGAAAAAAGATCGAAAATGAAAGCAACAGGCTCCAGTCTGTTAGTTGCTTGCTCTGTGTGGTCGAAAGCTTTTTCCCGCGTTGTTGCTATTCTAAATAGCTATTTACTGGAGAACTCGTTTCATAAACAATTTTGGGCGTTTACCTCGATCGCTTTTCCCCCGCCTGGAACGATTTTTATACATTCCGAATACCGGATATATCTTTTTAAAATTTCATTGAGTATTGTTCGTAAATGGGGGGAAAAAAGCAATGGAAATAGAATTTTTGTCTTTTACAAGGCAATCATTAACCGCGCTTAATTTATTGTGTTTTTAACCGAAGACTTTTTCAGTAAATGAACACGATTTATTTTTTGCTTATTTCTTATGCAGGTTGTTTCTTGTCATTATTGATTGTTTATATAATTTCGACTCGAGAGAAAAAATTGTAAAACGAGATCGAATATTTTTGGCTTTATTCGTATTCAGTACTATTAGTAATACAAGTTGCGAATCATTTACTCAAGTTGTGCTTTTATAGGATTTTTAAAACTTTCCACGGTACACTCGAGCAAATAATTCGAGCTTATGGCGTGTCCTTGATAGTTTTTTTTTATTTTGATGCATATATGATTCATCGAAAACGGCCGTATTTATTACGATGATGTTTTAAAATAATTTTTCGAACTATTTATTATTTTGAAATGCTTAATCAAACAAAGGAAGCTGATTAGTGAGTGGGAAAAAGGACTACTCTTTTGTATATTGAAGAGTTCTTTCCGCAAATCAATTTTTGAAGTGTAGATTTAAAAAAAAATAATTTTTCGACATTTTCTTTCTTTTATCATTTTACTTTCGCTTAGTGCTTATTTACAAGCGAAATAAATGCAATAAACATTATAACTGTGAATATTTTTCTAATGATATCTAAAGGAAGCACTATGATAAAGTGGCGTATGTACGTTTCGCTATTGAAAATGACAAATCAGATCGCCTCCTTCCATTCTGTGTTCTTGTTTATCGAACAATGTTACATGTGTAAACAATACAACACTCAGTAAAGCACCGTTTACATCTTTCTCATTTATACGTCGTTTCATCACAGTCCCTATTCATTCGTCTTCTTTATAATGATAGAGTACTTTGTTCATACGACGAAAAGCTTCAGTTGTATGTTGTTTTCCCTGTCAAAAAGGTTTTTCTTCTTTCTAGTATGTAAACTGTGATAAAAATATCACAATTAATTAAACGCTTACCTGCATACACATAAATCGTGTAGGTACTCAAGAAGTCAAATCGTGTGTAAGTACTCAAGATATGCAATACAGGTATGCTTTTTCTCAGTTTTAGGATAAATGTTTAATTTTAAAATTTAGTTATTGTTTTCAGTTCCATGTAGTGATCTGTCTTAAAAATGTTTTGCTTAAAATTATTACTTTTAAATGAATTTGTATGAGTAGCATTAAATTTGTAATAATCAAAGCTGTTTGGTAACTTTGATCGTAACCGACTTATAAATGAAAAGACGTTCAATTAAACGTCTTTTCATTTATAAGTCGTTTTGTGTCAGTCCCTTGAAAGACGTATAAACGGCGGTTTACTGTATAGGGAAAAATAAATCTGTGCAAATTGAAGGAAATGATTATGTTTGCCCTCATATGGCTCAAGGCCATTTGGAAAGACCACTCCCTTTAGCAATATTTTGAAGACCATTCGGAAAGACCACTCCCTTTAGCAATATTTTGAAGACCATTTGGAAAGA
>BGPR01003319.1:54578-80093 GCA_013235015.1 Araneus ventricosus | reverse complement strand
GAAAGACCACTCCCTTTAGCAATATTTTGAAGACCATTTGGAAAGACTACTCCCATTAGCAATATTTTGTGGTAGTATTTTATTATATGGCTCAATCCTTTAATGTTCAATACCCTGTTTTAAGTTAGCTGCTAAAAATGCGTAAGAAACTCACCGGAATTATTTTTTCAACATAAATTTCACAAAAATGTATTTTTAAGTATTCCTTTCTTCTATATTCATTTGAAGCAGCACGTATCAAGCATTCTGTAATTAATGTAGCCTTTTTATTTTCGAATTAGACTCGGAAAGGAGATTTTTTTTTCTTTGTGAAGAAGAAAAGGGGTAGCTTTGCTCAATTATGCACCAATTGGTTTACTGTCATTTAACAAATATACCGGTAAATACTATTGTAAGAATGTTTTTCCTTTTTGAAGTTTCACATTATTTTAGATTCTGATATTTTTTTGCATTAACCGGCCTTTGTCCACACCCCCCCCCCCCCCCCCCCCCCGGCGCCGGCGGCGGAAAGAAATAAACAAAAAATTCAGACTAATTTTCTTTAGTAATTTTCCAATTGATTTCAGGACATGCAATCTCCTCCTAAACCGCCGGTCCGATTTCAACCAAATTTTGCACTCTTATTATTTAAAACAAGAGGAAGATACCTGTCAACTTTTAAAAGCGCAAAAGTTAAACAGTCATTTAAGTAAAAATTAACCCAAAGCGTTTTTCCGCAGTATGTTCGGAGCAAATTATCCCCACAAAAATATTTTTTTACCGCCTTTAAAGTCCAAAATTTTATCTTTTCAATGATACCAATTTTAAATACTTTGACAATTTCCTTCAATTTTTATTAATTTTTCAAAAATTTAATAAATAATTGATTACATACAGACGATTTTGAAATAATGCAAATTTATAGCTACTCCGTTGCTAGACAGCGGTTAAACTGTGAACTAATTTACTTTTTTTTCTGAAATTTTTCCTTATTTTTTTATAAATATATATTTATATTTTTTTTTTTGAGAAAGATCACCGTTAACTTTTAAAAGTCCCAAAGCTAATTAAATTTTCAGTTAACTGGAAATTAAACAAGATTTTGGCATTTTCCGTGATATTTTTCGAAAATATGAATTATCTCACAAAAACTATTTTTACACCATATCAAAGCGTTTAAAAAATTAGATTTTCATGACACAAGTTTGATTTCCGTTCAATTCGTTGCCATCCTTTTAATAATTTTTCAATAATTAAATTGTGTATAAAATTTACATTTTATAACACTTTTTTTTATTGGTGTAGAACAAAAATACATAAGAAGAACTGTTGCTAGATCACATTAGTAGATCTCTGGATGAAGACTAATTTTATTATTTCTTTATACATATTTATATTGACGCTTTTTCTTAATAAAAACTTTACTATCGAATTAATTGTCCCAAAACATCCATTAAAATCTTTCTTAAACAGCTCTATTTATGAACAAAATTTGAAGTCCCTATGCAACAAATATTAATAACTTATGGAGAAAATTAGCTATCGACGATTTTTAAAAATCGTATGGTTCCATTGATATTCTCATTTTAATTAAAAACGTTTCAGACGATAAAAGAATTTTTTGTATTCTAATTTTCTAGACAAAAGTATTTCTTACATCAAAAATATTAGACATGAAAGCATTTTAATCTCGAGCAATAACAGCTAGTATTAGTATAAATATTATTGAAAAATTGCGACCTGGCCATTAATGGGTTAATATGCAATGTAAGACCAATGCTTTTAGTTTTGCTTAATTCTTCTAAAAACGGATTTCTAATTTTGGACAAGAAAAAATGGGAAAATCGGACAACTAAAGTTGGAAGGAAGGAATATTAAAAACCCTTAGATAAAAATAAGCGACTTCCAGCGTTTGCTGTATTTTAATCTGAAAAGGCTTTATAGTTAGTTATAAGAGTAATATTCCTTCCGTTGCGTGAATCCGCCTAACTAGTAGGCTATAGAAAACTGATGCACTCGAGAATTTTTTTACTCTTCTCCCCAAAGACTCCCCTCTAACTGTGTTTAATCACGCTTCTGCACCAACAACGTTTCAGGCTTTGATCCGTTTTTAATTAATGTTTGATAGCTACGCCGGGTTTCGATCGAAAACCGTTTTTTGCTTTATTATTACTCTCCGCTTTTTTGTTAGTTTTCGCTCCTTTCCATTTTCTTTTCCAAAGTTTTTCTTTCTTTTTACCTTCGGTATTTCTTCTTATATTTCAGGTTGATCATACCGCCTTTTTTTGTTTCTATTTTCGCTACCGTGTTTTTTTATTTATTTTTTAATCATGGTTTAATCTTCCTCGATTTTTCTTTTCGGTTCTTCCCCTTTGCGAGTTACTTCTTAAACTCACCTGGGCTGAAAAATATTTGTTGGGAAAAAGGTACTGTTTCGAAAAAAAACGGAGTGTTTCATTCTGTTGAGCATAATCCCGAAGTACCGCGCTTTTTTGTTTGTTCTTTCCGCAAATGCGCGCGGAAACGTTCGCCTGCTTTTGAGAGAGAGGAGAAAGTCCCGCGTCAAATATTTACTTTATTCCGATAATCAGCTTAACGTCGAAGATATTCCTCGTAAAGAAGAGTTTTGAAAAAGCGTTTTGAAATGATGTCGCCAGTGCTTGCGCGCAATTTCTCGTCACGTTCATTAAAAAGTTTTTTTTTACAGGGTGTGCTCTTCGTGAAAAATATTTTCCTCGCCTGAAAACCGGTTCGATATTAATTAGTTACAATATTAACATTTGTCAACACTCTTTTTCCAAGTGTTGAAATTTGGGAGTCGATTTTCTTGGGTTTGAAGAAAATACTGCGAGGTATCGCGTGCTAGTGTCGGCTTGAAGAAAAGTCGATTGATTTGTTAGGTGAAAGCTGAATGTTGAAGGAACACGTATGCTGTGCTGTATACAGACCACTTCAACTCAAACGGTGGTTAGAAGTGTGACAAATTCGTCTTGTGGGTATACGTGAATGCAGTCCAATAAGCAAGATTACAAAAATAAAGCTCTTTTACAGGTATTCCAAGCAAAGAAACGTAACACAAATATTAAAACAGCACTCGTAAAAATTCACAACAGAGATTACCATTAAATCTCAACACAGCGCTCAAAGGTTTCCTATTAGCTCACCAGCTCGCTTGCAGATCAAAATCCAACTGAATCTTCTTCGCTTGAGAGCTTGCCTTTTATACTTTTCAACAGGAAGTGACTCCATTACGTAGGAAGTGACGTAATCTCTAAAAAGTTCATGAAACCAGTAGAAATAGATTGAAAGTTCGAGGTCCTTCTAGAGAATTCCTTTTGTCGCCAAAGTCGCCAACTTTGTCGCCACAATGGTCGCCAAGTTTGTCGCCAAGATTAGCATCTCAGGGAAACGACTTTATAGCTTTGTAACAGATGACTCTGCTGTACTTCCTATATTTATGGGTTTCGCAATCGTAACATTTTTACTTTCTCTTATGAGAAAATGTTGTGTTCCTAAAAGAAAATTCTTCTCGAGATTTTGATGAATATTCACGTTCTACACCACCCTGATTTCGACAACACCATTTTAGGAATTGCAGCATAACATCGAGTATCCGATCTAACTGGGACCGTAATCACATTAAATTATACCAACCATGATCGTTCATTGTCTTGAGGACTTTCTTTACAGATTTTACAGAAAAATTGTCGAATAAAAAAAGGAAAAATCCAGTAGGATATTTTCTAAGCTTTAAACAATGAAAGAGAAATACGCAATTAAATATTTGTTTAAACGATGAAAACGGTTTGAAATGCGTTGCAGCAATGAAAAGTATTGTTGCAAATTATGCCAAAAAATATTTTGTAAAAGGTTGTTAAAATTAGAGAAAAAGAAATCGTACGACAACTATATTGATATCATTGACAAGATAATTTTTTGCGTTTTCAAGACGGTGCAAAAATGATTTTTGTGTTGTAGTATTTTTGAAAAACGCCAAAATTTCGATTATTTTTTAATTAATTAAAATTCTAATTAAAATTTTTAAAAACTGCTCCAAGGTGCACATTCCCACTCTCCAAAGAATGTTCGTGCCCAATTTCGTAGCCCTAGGTCCAGCGGTCTGCCCTGTAGGGCTCCAACACATACACATACGCACACACACATTCTCCTTCATTATTAGTAGAGTTTTTTGATTATTTCAATCTATTTAAAATGGTAAATGATACTTGGTAAAGGAACGGTATTATTCCAAAAACACAAAGGCTTATAATCTATATGTTACCGGCAATGTATGAAACGACAGCATTCTATAGAATAACTAGGCATTTTATAGAATGCCGGACTTTTTTAGGCAAAAACACAAAGACCTTGCAAAATGATATAATTTGCAACCTATAAAAATATATTAATCTCTCAAGACAGAAAAGGTTATCCGAAGGCAAATGGAAGAAACTTCAGTGAAACAACACGAATAAACGCATTAATCCCTTGTCACACGATTTTATTCAACCTCCGAATTAGATGCCCCACCCATTTGGGGTATTTTTTATTATCTCAATCTATTTAAGATGGTAAAGGATACTCGAGACATTTCAGCGCGACCAGGGGATGTTTATATTTAAATTAATTGCTACGTTGACTCCAATACGGATTTAAATAGCAAAAATTCTGTAATTCGTTGCACGGGTCAGAACGTCATTGTATGTCAACGGGTTATTATTACAGTAATATTTTGCTTTTTTAAAATCTCATTTCGAGATTAACGGGTGTCAGTGGCGAATCTAGGATTCCGGTCGGGGGGGCGCCCCCCCCGAGGTCATAAAAACTTTGTATCGTGGTGATGAATGCCAAACTTCAAGGCTAAAGTAAACCAAAACTCTTTAATTTTACAGACTTTACTTACCTGGCAATAAAAATCATAAAGAACACTACAATACTTTCGATAATTTAATAAAAATTACAATGAAATAACTAGCCAAAAAATGCCTTTGACCGCGTCAGTGCTACAAGTACAAGTGGAATGACTGCAAAATTAGCAAAATTTTCGAGCCTTTCAAGCTAGAAAGCAATGTTGAAAAGTTTTTATTATTTTTTAAAGAGAGAAATTATGAAAAAAAAAAAAACAGTTAAAATGATGTTAAATTAAATCAAGAATTCTGGCTTGGCTCTGGGGGGAGCTGTAGCCCGATAGCCCTCCCCCCCCCCTGTATTCGCCGCTGACGGGTGTATATCTTTATTTTCATATAAATTCTGCACTTGCTGAAGCTAATTTATTCTGATTCCGAATACTTGCCACGCACCACACGGAAATGAATGCTGCCTCGTGTGTATGTTTATCTTCGCCATTTTTAGAATTCTGTCTTGCTCTCCATCATAAAAGGGAGTTGTGGAAATGCGGAAGTAAGGAGTTTGCGGGCACGTGTTTTCTGCTTGGGAAAAAAAAAAAAGCGAGCGACGCCCCTTACACAAATATAGAAAGCCATCACGCTAACTGAACACGGTTTACACAGTGTTCCATTAAAATAAACTCGTGTAGCGCTTTAACGGGGAATGAAATTCATTACAGGCAGCGACAGTAGATTAAGATGGTGGGGTGTTCTGTGCTGCTCCGACGGCTGCCTTGAGAACACACAAGAAGCTGTTGGTGATCCCTCCTGCAATCCTCCAGTCGCTAAAAATGACAACGTTGAACCTTTTTTTTTCATTTTAACTCTTACAGGCCCAGTGTTGCCTAAGCAACATACCCAATTTTGTCTTCTAAAATTCTTGAGAATAAGTCTGAAGCCTGTTGATGCCAATAGAGTAATGCTGAAAATGTTATTAAATCAATTTATAACATATAGATGGCAGCCTCGGTGCTGATAAAAAATGAAATTAAATTCATGTTTTTCACTTGAGGCTGCATCTTTTTGGCTTTGTTTGTACGATTGAGAATACCCTAGTTTATTCTACAATGCTAAGGAAATTCCTTTTCCGTATTATTATTTATTAAAATTCATCCGTGTTTGATATTATAGAATTTTATCAAGGACACTTTTTCGGAAATAAAGCCCAGTTGTTGTTGTCAGTTGGTTACAAACTGTTTTTTAGTCATAAACCGTCTTTAAAACAAAATAGGATTTTTTAAATTATTTTTCCCGTCTTTTATTCTGGCGCAGTTTAGCCAAAAATGGCTCTTGCGCCATTAAACCTCAACCAACTAACCAACCCATCTTTTATTCAAGAAATGAAAGTCAAAAAATATTTCTAGAAAATCGGGCTTTTAAGGGTTAAGCACTTTTACTTATTTTGACTTGATTCATGTTTGTAAAGGTGGAATTTCGTTATTAATTTTTCACAGTGGTGGCAAGTCGGATGGGGGGGGGAACGTCGCTCCCCCACAATGTTGGTTGAATTAATAAATTTTTATTTTATTTTAGCTGCCTAAAACTAGAAAATTATAAAAGAAACAATATCGGGGAAAGGGAATTTATTTCGTAATTAAATATTTAACTTTTGTTGTCTTCCCCCTATACTATGGAGTACTTCCAGGTTTCTATAAATTTTCTGCCCCGCCCACTTTTGTCGCCCAATTACCGTCGCTGATCTTTCTCGCAATGCCAGAGTTCTGAAATTTGTGTAATCCCGATGACGAAAAATATTTTTTATAACTTCATTATCGATTGGTGATTAATTTAATTAAGTTTTGATTCCATCGGAGGAGCGCTGTCTGGCACTTAATTCGAAACTGATTTCAAAGTTTCATAATATTAATAATAATAAATTATAAATTAAAGACTGAGAAATCGAAAATAATTAAAGCAATAAAAAAATTATACTTTTTTAGTACACTGATAAAAATGCTTTAAAAAACTACTTTTCTTAATTTTTTATTTTTACAATTTAATAACCTTCTTAATTTTTTATTTTTACAATTTAATAATCTTCTCAAGTTGCAATGAAAATGTTGCAGCTTTCTATCATAAATTTTTTGTTACAGAATATTTCAAATTTATATTATTATAGCCCAGCGCCCAAATCTTTCTGTATCGCTCACGTGGTTTATGGTTTGGCTACGTGCCTGAGATTCAGACCAGACAGCCTGTCTACAAATTAGCATATGCACCGAATACTGTTGAGATTCTTTTGTGATGATTTAATCTCAAATAGGTGTTCTGACAGGTTTTTTAGCAGTTTCTTTTCTTTTTTTTATTTTATGTTTATTAATGATGCGGATTTAATATCAAATAAGAGTTATACCAGAATTAATTTAGTTTCCTAATATAATCTTTTAGCATTTTTTTGTGTGTGCTTATTTTGTGTTTGCTCTTTTTCTCTCTGTGTGTTTGGAAAATAAAAATCTTTTTGCTAAATTATAGAATCTTCAACTTATCCAGCGGACGGACGTAATTGTTATTTGACAGGGTTTTTCTGTTTTAGATGAGTTGAGCAGTTTCTTTTCTTTTTTATTTTACGTTGCTTCATCGATGCGGATATCAAATAAGAATAATTTATCTTCCAAAATCTTCCAGCATCTTTTTTTGCTTATTTTGTGTATTTTTTCCCTCATTTTGCTAAATTGCTCCATTGGTCTGCATCATTATCAAATGGAAAGAATGAGATTTCTGTTATGGCGTCAAAAATCTCGGATAGCTTTTTTTTATGCATAAATATGCTGACGTCATCGGTTTCCTTTATTTTTAACTAGCTGTTACCCGCGACTTCGTGCGCGAAGAATTTGAATTATTCTTTTTTTTAATTCACGAATGTAAATGTTTTGTTGCATTTTGAAAGGGGAAAGTAAAAGTTCTGACAGTTGATAATACTTATTTAGACGGCTGACAGGAGTGTACTGTACATGTATGCTTATATAGGTATGTAAATTATTTATCTATGTTAATATACTTTTGTATACCACGTTATTTGCACGGATGTAGAGGTTGTGTGTGCTGGACACACGTGAACACGCCACATGTAGTTGCCCATGCGAAAAATATGGTTTTTCCAAATGTACACCTGTCACTTTCAGTGTCTGGCCCTGAGCCTCGCAAATGATATTTTTAAAGGGATTTGTTACCTTTTGAACTGAGATGATAAATCCTTCGGTGTTATCGGAAGGCGTGGGATTAAAACACTCTCTCTTCTCCCTATATCAGTCATAACAGTAGCTTTCACGACGTTTGTACCTAGGTGTGTAATTTGTAACCGTGTGACATTGCGCAGTCTTGGTATATCGAGGTTACGTATTAGTAGTACTGGCACACCGACTTTCAATCTCGGCTTGTCGGAAGGTGCCCCTGACAATTCTAAGATCTTGAAGAGCTCTACAGAATATGATGTTCCTTGTTAATACCTATTACCGTATCTACAGAAGGATATTCTGTAATATCTCACTGTGAAAATTAAACAAAACATCGAGAGAATAATTCACTAACGTCATTGGATCACTGTGTAACCGTATTAAAAGCTTTAAATGCTACCACAACAGGAAACTGGAAGTGTAAAGTCTCCTTTGTTGTTTATGGTCAAAGAAAGCAATATTTTCTTATATTAACTTTAACACTGGCAAAAGCCCGCGCGCGAAACAGTAATTTGGCTTGAATTTATTTCTATAAGAATAAAAAGTATTGTTAGAAATTACGTTAAAAAAATATTTTTAAACCTTTAGAGCAATCAGTGAAAACATTTCATCGCAATGGAATTAATAGCATTAAAAAGATCATTTTCTGGTCTTTAAAATTGTATAAAAAGAATTGTTGTCTAATAAAGATTTCAGAAGTTATTGGCAAAGAACGTCTAAGCAATAGGCTTAAAAGCGGCTAATGTTCGTTATTTAATTTGAAAGTTGAAAATAGCACCTTGTGTGTAAATTTCATGTCGCTACCGTTCACTGTTTAGGAGGAGTTCTTGTGATCGACCGACAGACAGACAGATACATGTAATTTCTGCCTTGTTTTATAGATATTTCTAAACATAAGCAAAATTTTCAGAAATAAAGATAAATCAGTTCAAAGTCTAACCGTTTCCTAGCAGCGAAGTAGGTATAAATTTGAGTTATTTCAGCGTCGTCTGCAAGTAAAACTTTAAAAAATGAATAAAAATTGAAGGAAAAATGTCACAGAAATAAAATTGATATCATTGAAAAGGTAAAAATTTATCTTTAAGATGGTATAAAAAATCCCTTTTCGGCAAGCTTGAAGGCAAAGGTAGATTCCTTTACGTTAATGTTACAAAAGTCATGTAATATTACATATTGATCAATACAGACATAGCCAATGACTTTATTGTTTCTAAACATTGCAATATTTACGCTGTGATTCTGTTTTCATGTCATTTAATTTTCTGCTATATCAAGGTTTTATCACTCAATTTTTCATTCCAAAAAGTTACGATAGATTTATCGGTCAGTACATTGGTCAATTTTTTTATATCTCAACACATAATCATTCAACAGGTAGGAGTCATAAAGAAATAAACATGTCAGCAGTGCAAATATCTACTAGATAACATTAAGTTTGAATTGAATAAGAATTGGGAACCTCTACTCTAAACTATATGGCGAAATGCACGATATCCACCATATTGTCTAAGTATACAGTAAAGTTGAGGGGAGAAATTGACTCTTGGCACGAATGAAGAAAGACTCTAGATTTAAAAATTTATTTATTTAATCTAGGTTACAATATAATTGTGCGAACGTTACTTTGTCATATGGTATAATCACATGACATGGAAACTCTTAAATACTACTAAAATGGGCTCATTTAGTGAACTCCCTGGTTACAGAGATAATAGTCACTAAATTCTTAACATATAAGAGAATAAAATTATTAAACATTGTGTGTGGCAAATTTAATACGTGTTTTTAAAGCATAGGATATGAATGCAGCCAATTTGAACAGTAAATTTAAATCTCCATCGACGGTTAAAACAAAATACTCAGGCAGAAAATCCCAAACGATTTTAAAGTTAAGGAGATATTTTTCAATAGTAAAAAGGATAAAGGAAACTCTTATTTAAATATCTATCGTTTTTGGCTACTTTATATTGATTTTATTAAACAAATCATGGTCCCGCCATGTTTAGTTAAATATCAAATTAAAGTATTCTGTCAAAAAACCTATTATCAAATTAACTATTAAAATTATTTGATTAATTAAAATAAACTATTTACTTAATTAAAGTTAAAAATTAATCGTTACAAAACTTCACTAAAACCTTTTTCATGGCTCATACTATATGCCAGTAATCTTTATCTTATAATTATCTAATAATTATATTAATTTAAATAAAAGTCACTGTGCCTATGTATGTATGTTCCACATCTCCTCCTAAACCACTGGACTGATGTCAATCAAACTTTTTATTTAAGAAAAGAGAAAGGTCACCTTCAACTTTTCAAAGCCTAAAAGATGCTTAAAATTTCACTTAATTAAAAATTAAGCAAGGCGTTTTTCCGCGATGTCTTTCATTTCCATAAATTTGTTTCTCTCATTTTAATATTTTTTTCAAAATTAATTTTAAACTGAATTTATAACAATATTCTTGTTGATCAAAAATAATACGAAGAACTGTTTCCAGAAGGAAGAATGCTAAAAGAAAATTTTAAAAGTAGACGATTTAACAATTTATATCGGGACCAGCTATTGATTTATTTTCACGCTTTAAATTAATGAATAATTAAATAGTTAATTTAATTGTTTCAAAATATTAATTAAAACCTTTCATTGACTTTAGCCATTGTTAACAAAATTTGAAGTACCTATATAACAAATAATAACGTATGAAGAAAACGGATGTTTTTAAAAATCGTCTGGTTCAATTGATATTCTCATTTTAATTGAAAGCGTTTTAGATCAGAAAAGGAATTTGTGTATTATAATATTTATACAATAGTAATTTTTACCTTGAAAATATTAAACATAAAAACATTTTAATTCGGAGCAAAGCCAGGTATATCAATTAACAGTTATAATTAACAAAATTTAACAAAGATATTAACTATAAATTAATTAGTCATAAATTAATTATATATTATACCGTATAAAAAGTGAAAGTGAATGCGGTTGATGGGAACTCATAACTTCTAAGTAATTCTTGCTGTCAAAAAACTTTCAATATAAAAGTAGTTTGTTATGATAAGGTGATAATTCCCCTAACTGAAATTTTCTTTTTATCTTCAATCTTAACGAAGCTATGGGGAAATGATAAATGGGGGAGGGGGTATTGAATATCGCTTTTCAGCTCATAACTTATAAGCAATTCTAGCAGACAAAAAACTTTTAGTATAAAAGTTGTTCGTTATCATAAGGTGATAATTCGCTTAATTGAAATTTTTTTTCTATCTTTAGTCGTAACAGAGCTATGAGGAAATGATAAGTTGAGGTGGGGATTGAAAATGGCTTTTTAGCTCATAACTTCTAAGAAATTGTGTCTATCAAAAAAGCTTCAGTGCAAAAGTTGTTTGTTGTGATAAGGCAATAATTCGCCTAATTTGAATTTTCTTTCTATCTTAAATCGTAAGGGAATTATGGGAATATGAAATTTTCAGTCCCCCACCATTTCCACCCCCTTTGAGCTGGTTAGCCCATCTGCGAACTCGCCGAGATTTTCACCGTCCTTACAGCATATCCGTCGGCAGTTAAAATATAATCAAAATTACTCTAGTTATCGTGTTTACAAAATAACACGGGCCAAAGCGTTATGCATATACTTCTCTACTACTAATAATAAGGAAAAGAACATTTTGCCCTCTATTCTCATAAGTATTGGAGCTACAAGAATGAAAGAGGGTGGAAGAAACTGCAAATGACGAGAGCTTTCCAACAAGGGGTAACATGCTTAGGTTAAAACGTACTTTAAGTTAGGGGGAGAGGAGGGGAAGGGTGGGAAAATCACTTTTCTGCTCATAACTTCTAAGCAATTATAGCTATCGAAAAAGTTCAAATTCAAAAATTGTTCGTTATTATAAGGCAATAATTCGCCTAATTTGAATTTTCTTTCTATTTTCATTTGTAAAGGAATTATGAGAAAATGAAAATTTCCACCCCCTTTGAGCTGGATAGCCCATCTACGAACTCGACCGAGATTTTCACTATCGTTACAACATATCCCAAGCTGGTTAAATTTACATCAAAATTACTCCAGTTATCGTGTTCACAAGATAACATGGGAAAAAGCGTTATACATATATATATATATATACCTATATATATATATATATAAACTTTTTAACGAAGGGTGGTTTTGGGTTCTAGGGGTCATGATCGGTGAAGATCTGCAGAAATTTTCCGAAAGTCGTGTCATGAGAACCATTGCAATAGGTAGAGTTCCTATAAGGAATCTACCTAAAATCATTTTTATCGGACAATTTGTTCCGAAGTTACAGCGGAAAAAAGGATCACGTGATAGTTGATTTTAAATATAATTTATTCCACATGTTTTCGCATTCCTGAAGGATCACGTGACAGTTGATTGAAAAATAAAATAATCTTCATCGAGAATCGCTGAGTCAATGGGCTTTGTTAATCATTTAATTGTTGTCTGTAGTCAAAAATAATTAATTTAATGTGATTTCACCTAGCCTATGTCCGTTCTTGGGTTTCAAGCTACAACTTTGCCAATTTTCATCCAAATCGGTTTGGTAGTTTTGCCGTGAAAGCTTAACAGACAGACAGACAGACAGACAGACACACTTTCGCATTTATTATATTATTAAGGATTAAGGATATTATTAAGGATTAAGGATATGCATATTTATAAAAATAAGCAAAATTTACAGAAATACTGGTGAATTAGTTCAAAGTCTAACCGTTGCCTAGCAACGGAGTAGCTATAAATCTTGGTTATTTCAAAATAGTCTGCAAGTATTTGAAAATTATGGAACTTTTAAAAATTAATAACAATCGAAGAAAAATGTCACAGAAATAAAATTGGTATCATTGGAAAGGTAAAAATTTGAACGTTAAGAGGGTATAAACAAATTTTTTGTCGGACAATTTGCTTCGAAGTTACGGCGGAAAAACGGTTTCGGTTAATTTCTAATTAACTGCCTGTTTAATTAACTTTTCGACTTAGAAAATTTCATAAGTGTCTTCTCCTTGTCTTAAATAATAAGTGTACAAAATTTGGTTGAAAACCGTCCATTGGTTTAGGAGAAGATGTGGAACATAGCCACATACATACACACATACCCACAATGACTTTTATTTATATTAAGATTATAATTTTTTCATTTCTGAAGCACTGCGCCAATCTACACGAGATTTTCTTTAACAACTTTTGTTAGTAAATCTCTGACAATCAGATCTGAGATATTATTGACGGGCTCAAAGATTGTCTTAGACGGCCACAAATCTTCTGATAAATTATAAATGTCTTCTGCATGATATTTGCATGCAAATACAGTCGGACCTCTATTTTGCGAACTTTTTCTTGGAACCAAGAACATTTTGCGAATTTCTTCGTAAAATAACCTCCAAATGGCGAAGTGCATTCTCTATTTAACGAACTTTTTCTTGTGATCGAATATTTTTTTTTTCTCCCTATATCTCAAAATATTTCTAAACATTTCAAACTTATTCTTTCTTTTAACCTGGAAGCTGGAAAATGTCAAAGCGAAAGTGCTTGGGCATAAAAAAAAAAATAATAATAATATTGTTATTCATGAGGTGGATAAAAGCGTGAAAAAAAGGATATTAGTTTAAAATTTGGTATTCCTCCAAACAGCTAATCAAGCATAATAAAAAAATCGTGATAAGATACAAAATTATGATTCATCGAATTCTTGTTCAAAACGCATGTGTCTATGAAGATGTGGATGAGGCAGTTTTGAAGTGGACAGTGTGAAAAATAAAACAATACAGCAATGAATTCCGATTAAGATGGAAATGATCATGATGCAGAAATCAGCAAACCTTCGTATGTTGAAATGCTAAAATTCATTAATTTTAATATAAAATTATTTTTTTAATTGAAAATACCGTGTATTCCCGGATAAAGTTTTGTTTTATTCCTGTTTTCCTTGCAGATTTCTTTTGATGGGTAAAATATATAAAACTAATAGATATTAATTTACAAAATAAAGGTGCGATTAATTACTTTTTTAATAATATTTAGTGTTTAGGAATTTAAAATCTGTTTTGTGTAGTTTAATGTATTTTAAAATGTGAATCTCCATTTAACAAGTTTTCCATATAACGAACTATTTTCGGGATTTAGCGACTTCGTGTAATAGAAATGATATAGAGTGCGTTTAAAATTGGAAAATTCGCCGAAATTTTCGCTACTATGTCTTCGAAAATTTATACGAAACATCTTTTCATCTGAAAGGTTCGACTTTTAAAACCTGCATTTTCTACAGAAACCGAAATATATTGAAAATTTTTACGCATGTCTGAAGCCTTGAAAATGGATTTCTTATGTAAATATTCTGAAATGTTCGAGCTGACTCGACTACATTGAGATGTGAACTCAATTCTTTCGAATGTTTCTTGCCATCGCAGGTCGTTTTCCTGTTTAGTCTAGTCGTCGTGTTATAGTATATTAAATGAGATTTATTCCTAGACATTCTGTGAAACGAAACTAATCGTTAAAATTGCCCAGACAGCCGAAAGTGTAAAATAAATTCTATAAAATTTTATTTTTTAAGCTAAAAATTAGGATTGCCTCTGATATTTCAAATTTTAGGTATGTTTGAACTGTCATTAACCATTTCCATATCTTCCATAACTTATAACCTTTAACTCTAATAATTGCTTCGTTATATTTTCCGTAATCCCTAAATGTTTTCAGTACCAGGATATGTGATGCATGTAGTCACAAATAGAAGAATTACGTGCAATACCGGCCGAGTTGTCCAGGATCCGGATTTCGCCAGAAAATTGTTAGAAATCAACAAATTTGGCGTAAAGACCTCGTATCAAATTTCTCTCATCTAGCTTCTTGCATTTTTGAAAGAAACGTATGCAGAGTGTTTCAAAATGACGTAGCTAAACTTTAAGGATACGTCAGGCAAACAGGAACAAGCCATTGCTTTCTCGTATACGAAGTATACAAAGAGAAAGTATTGTAATCGTCAAAAAATTCGAACTCTGAGATATTGACGAATCTCCTCGTTTTACACCTCCTTGAGTCCGAAAAACACAATTTTGGAATTGTGTCTATCTGTGTGTCTATGTGTCTGTGAACCCGATAACATAAACTATTAGAGCTACGGGGATGCAATTTGGTATGTGGCCTTTAAACATAATTTGTAAGTTTGTATCAAATTTTGAACAAATTCCGTCAACGGGAAGTCTGTCTGTCTGTATGTCCGAAGTCATGCGAACACTATAATTCAAAAACTTGAATATCTACATGGATAACATTTCGTACACAGTTTTATCATCATGAATGTAGGACTGTATCAAAGTTTGGGCCAAATCCGTTAAAGAATTGATGGTCTGTCGAACTGTATAATCGCATACTTGTAAAAATTATCTCCTAAACCCTTTGGCTTAGATAAATAAAAATTGGTATGATGGTTGCTAACATTAATTATTGGTCTGTACCCCTGTTTTGTTTCAATCGGTTAAAAAAAGGCATTCAAATTGCATATTCAATTTTTTTACTTGCCTACTGGAAGCATTCTCTGCGCATGCGCAAGCTATTCAGCGATAGCGAACGAGGTCACTTTCTCCTGTTTTCTTTCCGCTCGCTCACACCCTCGCATTTGCGGAGCTTGCTAGAGTGTGATAGAAAATAAATATTGCTAAGTTTTAATACATACGCTTTGAATACGATTCTTCACCTAAATATTTTACAATCGCTATAATCTACAATGAAAAACCTTCCGATAGCCATTGCATTCTGGGTTACAGTAGATTCGAATTTTTTATCCACGCAGGGGGAGGGGAAAGGACAAATTTTTGAGAAGTATACGAGAAAGTTTAGGGGAGGCCACTCCCGCTGGTTTTTGCAAGTGAACATGAGATCGGAAATGCAGAGGGGAGATTCGCTACTGGGGGCTCTTTGTCAATGAATTAAGCACAGGCAAATGATACAGATAAAATTCACAGCACAGATTGAGTGGAATACAAATTTACAATAGCACAACAATCGAGCTGCATGCAAAGTGTGTATTGCCTCAGACGGCAAGTCCTTTGGACACTTATTTATCCTACTCCAACACCCCTTAGGTATTCTAAAGATTTGTTGTTGGCACTGAATCCGGCTTGCCATTCTCGTGTCTGTCAATACTTGTAATGTTATTCATGCAACTCGGTTGTTGTAAATTTGTATTCCACTCAGTCTCTGTCGTACTTTTCATATGACCAATCCTTTCTTTTACTCAATTCACTTGCAAAGAGCCCGCCGTAACGAATCCCTTTTGCATATCCTATCCTATGTTCTATTTCAACCAGCGGGAGTGGCCTCCCCGAAACTTTCTCGCATGCGACCAGTAATGTGGGGTGGGTAAACACCCAGTGGGTAGGTAAATATTTTTGGGGTATTTAGCCAAGGCCTGGCTATTTTGATAAAAAAAAAATTATGAATGGGGATTTACGATGAAACATATAAAACTTATGAATTCCCCAAAGCTTAATATTTTGAAGAAAAAATTGCGTATATTCGCAATTTTTAAGCGCGCTGTGGTACCACAACTTTATTTAAGGTTTTTGAGTGCGAAATCTTACTATAGATATCGCACAACATTTCACTACACCTCTGGTTAATCACAGGAGTCCATCTGGAGAATGTCAAGACTTAGTTTCGTTTTGGGGATTGCCATAATTTCTGAAGCGCGTGTTTGCGGCTCCCTACAATTTCCGCCAAGGTCAAACGCCAACCATATTCACTTGAGTAAAATAAGCGAAACGCTCGCCAACACACAGTCGTAATCTGCATTTTGAACTAAATATGCAATTTGAACACTTGTTTTTCAACCGATTGAGATGAAAATTGGGCACAGATCTATAATTAATGTTAGCATCCGCGATATCAAGTTTTATTTATCTAAGCCAAAGGGCTTATGAGATACAGGTATGCGATTATACAGACCGACAGACAGTCAACCCGTTGACGGATTTGGCCCAAAATTTTATTCGGACCTACATTTATGACGATAAAACTGTGTACCAGATGTTATCCATCTAGCTATTCAAGTATTTGAGTTATAGTGTTCATATGACCACGGACATACAGATAGACTTCCCTTTGATGGATTTTGTCAAAAATTTGAAAGACACCTACAAATTATGTTTAAAGACCACATACCAAATTTCATCCCCGTAGCTCTAATAGTTTTCGAGTTATCGTGTTCACAGACAGACAGAATTCCCAAATTGTGTTTTTCGGACTCGGGGAGGTCTAAAACGTGGAGATTCGTCAAAATCTCGAATTCGAATTTTTTGACGATTACAATACTTTCTCTTTGTATACTTCGTATACGAGAAAGTAGAAATGACATGTTTCTGTATGCCTGACCTACTCTTAAAGTTTGGCCGCGTTTTTTTTTTTAAAAAACCGTGTATAATTCGAATAATATGGTTTTCGGATTCGAGAAACTCTGAAGATTGATCCAAGTTTCGAGGTGGAATTTTTTCGACGAATACAACAATATCTCTTATGTGTACAGTAAAACCTGTCTATAACAATAGTTTAGGAGCCTGGAAAAATTATTGTTATAGACATGTTATCGTTATAGATCGTTTGAGCATTTGTTTGTTGAGCCAGTGTTTATGTTCGTGTCCTAATTCGATCGACATTATTGATTTACCTTACAAACACTCGCTGATTTTAAATTTTATTTTATAAATTTTAAATCACTTAAACTTTTTTAGGAACTTCAAGGTTAGTGAAAATTTCTGCTACCCCTTTTTTCTAAAAATAAAAGTATGCACAATAGGGAGATCAAAAAATAATTTTATTTCATATTAACGCCAGTGTTTTATGTAGTGTCTTCAAATGCCAGTGCTTTACGCCGTGCGATCGTAGATTCGAGGCTTGAATAGAACGAAAACGAACTTAAGGAACAAGTGGTCAGTGCTAAATGCGAATAAATAGTTTCGACAATGCCTCGCTGAAGAGAGGCAACAAACGTTTGTGCAAATTCCAATTCCCCTGTTATCTCGCATTATTAACCCTTTGACTGCGGGCGTGGTTTATAAACCACATATATAAGAAAGCACCCGCAGTTAAAGAATCATTTGGATTCCAGGTGCAGGGCTGTAGAGTGATGTCCTGTTATCTCGCATTCTGGACCATAGGCTGTTGTTTCTAAGGGGGAAAAGCATCGGGATTGTACTGTACCAGCTTTCTAAAGAGGTGAAATTACTGTTGAAGACAGGTGCATCTAAAAAGTGATTACAGTCGTCGCTCGTTATAACGGTCACACATTATAAAGACCATTCAATTATAACGACCAGTAATAAAATCCCCAACTGTGTTTCCCGATGCAACATGTTATTTTACTTCCGGTATAACGATCGTACAGTGTCGTCTAATCCCAATACATCGTCCGAATTCGGCGAACACTCTTCCCGGTATTTTTCCAAAAAGAACATGTTTCTAAACGTAAATGACCTTGATTATTGTATTGCCAAGCTTCGTAGATGTAGGGTCTTCAGTGTTCCAGTTCAACTTTGACAGGGGGTTGAAGAATTTCCACTAACCACAGCGCGGAAATTAGAATAGCCTAGAATAAAAAAACAAATGTTTCAAGTGCTATTGAGACTTTAAAATGTGTTTTTGAAAGGCAGAACATTATTTATCATCTTTAACTGGAATGGAAAATTATATTTTGCAAAAAGCACATATGCACAAAAGACAAACAACCATTTCTGACTTTTTTCTTTAGAAAATAAATGTTTGTAAGTATATAACACCCTTTATTTTCTACTTTAAAATCTGTTTCAGAAATATATTTTTAATTGATAAAATTTTATTTTTAATACCAATGATAAAAAATAAGTCGAGTATTTAGTTGGAATCTCTTTAAAAATCGCCTATTTATATGGAACTGCTGAGCGTGCATGTGTACAGTTTTTAATTATATCCACTATAGCGACCACTCGTTATAAAGACCTTTTTTCTGTGGGACGCAGAGGGTCGTTATAACGGGTGTCGACTGTATTTTGAACTTGTCTACAGCGATAAATAGGAATTCCGTCGGGACTCAAGAAAATATCTTTATAAGCATATTCATCGTTATAGACAGTATCGCAACATACAGTTTCTGAGTACTTCGAAAAGTAAAAGTGGTGTGCTTTCTTGTACCTTATATTTGGATTGATGAATTGAGATTCACTTTCTATGAACGACACTATGACTCATTTCTGTAATTGCGTTTGAATTCGGCACCGAGTTTATTTTTTCCGAGAAACAACCAGTCAATCCCTGTATTGGCGAGATGCGGGTTGTTTCGATCAGTGGAAGTATCTCTTCCGGCGAAGAAGTGTCTGTCAATTTGCGCAGAGGGTGCGAATGGAATCCCACAAAGGGAGCCCGCTAATTCTCGGCTCATTTAATTCGACAGCCGCCCGCTTTAAGCTAATTAAGTTTAATGGATCCGCGACAGCCTCCTTCCCCGACAGATGGACTGATTAAGCCGCGTCGACAGAAAACAAGTCCTTATCTCCGCAAGGACGGGGCGCCGTTATCAGCCCCGGCACACGAGTTGTTTGTCACTTTGTAAACTCTGTGCATCAGTCGATGAATGGAAGAATTTTGTCTGTCCTTTGTTCGTGAACATTGCAAAGACGCTCTGCGGTTGTTCCACACTCGCTATCCGAAGCCTCGTTTCGACCAGTTTACTTCCTCGTATACGAAGAGAAAGTAATGCCGCAGTGACCTTGGAGAGGGGGTGCCAGCTCAGGTGTCCTCCTCGTCATCTGACCGTGGTTCCAAATTACGAGGTCCGTCCCAAAATTAAATAGCCCTCGAGTTGCTTCAAAACGGGAGGTTAATATATCTAAACTATCTAAATTAAGCCCATTGGTGTGATCTATCGAGTATAAACCTTCTTTACTTTAGATTGCGATTAGACTAGATATCAATGCATCCTTTTAAAAAAGGTGACTGGGCAGTTAATGGATCGGTTAAGACCGATCTTCTGTCGGACATAATTCCAAAAGTATTGTTTTGGGGCCGGAGGGTTCCAGGTTCGAAACCCATTTCCACTGAAGATCCGCCATGTATGCGCCCTGTTGCGCGTTACATCAAACGTCGTGGCCAAACGTCCTCCCGTTGGTGTGGAAGTTTGGAGAGGAGGTTGCCAGCTCAAGTGTTGTCCTTATCATTTGAGAGTGTTTCAAAATGACGAAGTCCGTACCAAAATAGCCCCCGTGTTGCTTGGGGGGGGGGATATTGGGGATATCGTTGGTTGGGACGTTGATATAACTAAACTAAACCAAAAGTAGTGTTTTCGGGCGAAGGGACGTCTGAAAGTTGGAGATGCATCCAAACTTTTGTGGTCGAATTTTTTGGCGATTGCGATACTTTTTCTTCGTGTACCTTATACGAGAAAGCGAAGGCCCTCCTTTTTGTGTTCGGGAGAGTAGCGTTCGGCCACTGATGGGATCCTGAAGAAGAGCGATGGTCCGAATCTGTTTAAAAGGAGGGAAGTGGTTCCGTACGTGGACGCACGGCCATTCCATAAAGCGGGCCGAATGGCCGTCATTCCCCCTGACCTCCCGGGCCTCCGCCTGATGATGATGATGATCCCGCGCTGCGCACTTTATCGTCTGCCATGAAATCGGGACGTGATTCTATGGCGGGCGGGGCCTCGGGGGCTCGTTTCCCCGCCATTGTTTTCCGATGGTCAGCCGGGAGGGGAGGATATTTTATTCATCCCAGCGTGGGCGGGGGAGGAGGGCGGAGAAAAAAGTGGATTAAATTGCTCCCCCCTTTCTTTGCGAGAGTTTATGCGGACGTGTCTCAATTTCGGAGAGTTGCGCCTCTTTCCGAAGATGTTTGGTGTTTCCTTTTCCAGCAAGAATGCAGTTTGTTGAAAGATGAAGCCATTTGAGGTATGCAGGGCGCTCAGATATGTGGGGAATGTCGGCTTGAACAGTGTGGTCTGAAACGGTCATGCTTAATACAATTGCAGTGGAATCGCCCTATAACGAAATCGCTTGGTTCCAGTTGAAAAATTCGCTATAGAGAAAATTTCGTTATACGGAGATTGGAGATTTTTGCAGTTATTTAAGTAAATATTACATACCTTTTAGCAAGTGCGATAAGTTCAAAAATATATAATTATGACTTTCAACTAAACATGAAGTAATATTTATTATAAATTTGTTAAAATTATACTAATTTTTATTGTACAAACAAAATGCTCAAAAGTGAAGACAATTCACCAATTTAGAGAATAATATGTACTAGTACGGATAAACATAAAATGCTTATTGTCACATCCATTTGCTGTTTCCACCCAGATTCTTGGAATTTTGACCCGTAGAAATGTTACTTCTCTCTAGAAACCCAGGTCCCCACAACTGCATTACCCTTCACATAGCGTTCTATTGTAATGTGTTATCGCTGGAATGAACAATGCGAGTGGTTCCAGAAACACGCAAGTGTGAGTTATTTGTGTGCACAGAAATTAGCAACTTTCTTCAAAAATGACAAAAATCGAAAAGATAAAGGTCTGAAAAAATTCGTTATAGGGAGACAACCACTTCGTTATATGGAGAATATTTTCAATATTATTTAACTTTCCGATTAAAAATTTCGTTATAGGGAGACTTCACTGTAAGGAGACTCTACTGTAGTTTGTTTTCGGCATGAAATTTGTTTTGGTTCGGCGTTTAGCTTATACAAGTCCGGATGAACCCCTCTAGGGACCCTCAGGCGATGCCCTATTCTGGACTTCCCTTTTCACCTCCTTAACTTCCGAAATAGGATATTTCCTTTTATTGGAAGCGGGAAGCTTAAAAATACTCTTTTCACGAATTACCCAACATCAAAATTTTAATTGAAGAATTTGACTTGCGCTCTAGTTTAGATGTTGAGCGTCTTAATAGACGTCTGCGGAATACGTTACCTTTTCCTGTTATGGTATATATGGTACCTTTTTAAAGTTTTAAATCCGTTAATCTATAGAATACTTAGTTATTCTATAGAATAACTGATCAAGTCAAAGTGTGAAATAAACCTTTATGTTACACTTTAACTAGTTATTCTATAGAATAAAGGTCCACACATCGTTGAAATGTAAAATAGTCGACATAATGCAGCCTGCTTGTTAGTCAAATTGGTTGTTTGTATTTCCGGCATCTGAAGTGGGCACCGGAAATTTTTTTTATGTTTAAGAAACATCCTACGGCTTCGCTAGGTAGCGGGAACCGGAACATAGTAGCTTCGCTAGCTAATTGAATGTAAGGAATCTGCGTTTTTTAAATACTCACCTCAAGTAGGGAAAATAGTACTAGTGGGCACCGGGCAAATTTTTTTAACTTTAAAAAACATCCTACGACTTCGGTAGCAGCGGTAGACGAAACCTAGTAGCTTCGCTAGCTCATTGAATGTAAGGAATCTGCGTTTATTGTAGAATTTGTCCATAACTTCGTTCCTAATAGAGATAGCGAGACAATTCCTGTATATTCTGGAACCTTCATTTTGTCGTCAAGTTGCCTAATCGGTTGCCAAGGTTGAATGTCAATGACTGCCTTCCAATACGTATTCCTGTGAATCTCTCTTCCCAACTATAAGAATAAAATGGCAAGAGAGCGATATTACAGTTTTGTGACACTATTATAGTGGTTTCAATTTTGCACCGGTTATGGCTGATATGCAGTCAATGTGTAATTTATAAAAAGGAGGACTTGTTTTAATGTCAGAATGTTTATTTTACACTTGAACGAACTATCATTAGTTATTCTATAGAATACCTAGTTATTTCATAGAATAACTAGGCAAAGTATGAAATGAATAATTTATTTTACACATTAACTAACTTGATCAGTTATTCTATAGAATAACCGAATTATACACTTTAAAGGTAACATATATATTGTTTAGAATAAGCAGAGTTACGGTTTGTCTCCTTATTTGAGCTTGCATCTCCTTCGTATCGCTCGCACAATGTGCTAATCTGTACATTAGGAGCTTTGAAGCAACAAAATATGTTGCTGCAAAATATTTAATATTACCACAACCTGGAAAAACAAATCATTTTATTACCAGTAGCACAAAGATATTGTACGATATTGAACAATATTCGCAATATGGTTTCAATATCATATTACATAATATAATATCGGACGATATTGAACAATATTCGCAATATGGTTTCAATATCATATTACATAATATAATATCGAACGATATTGTACAATATCGGGCAACATGTTGCGCTGCCTGAGTTGCGGCTCACCTTCAAGAAAAATGGTTTCAGTATCTTGTGAATAAAAAATTTAAAAGTACAGCGGCACTTCTATAATCCGTCACTTCGCTAATCCGACCCCTCCAGTGGGGAGCGTGCAAGGGATAACAAACATTTCATTTTTGCTATAAAAATGCGTATTTCTTAAAAAGAGCCTCCACTAATCCATCTCTTTTGCTAATGCGGCTGTCCTCTGCCGAATTACTGAAGAACATCTGTAATTTTAAACAAAAAGATCAACAAATTACAAAGTTTTCTTAGGACAATCTAAATATTTTAATACAAAGTTTAACAGTAAAATTCCCCATTTTATTGTTTCGGGAAGAAGAAATACAACAGTATAAGTAGATTTTTCCTTGAAAAATTAATTTGCGGCTTCTTTACACCTCTAATTATAATACAGTCGAACCGCGATATAGCGAACCCGGGATATAACGAACCCTCGGTTACAGCGAACCTTTTACATGGTTCCAACTGAAGCCCTATGCTAATAATGTATTTTCATACGTTTACAACGAACAGCAAACGCTAGAGACTCGGTTATAGCGAACTGAAAATTTCTAAAACTTCAAATTTTTCACTCGCCCAAAGGGAGATTCTTTACTAATTGTGCTCCAGTCAACCCAACTTCTACAAGAGTTACCCCTTTTGCATGAAATACTCTGGTTCAGAGACCACATTCCTCGCCTATTGTACCTTCGTTAGAGTCGCTGCTAACCCCATAAGTGAGACAAAGGAACAATAGGCAAGGCTCTTTACAGTTTCTATCTCCCCTCCCCCCGGTGGACACTTGGCCTGGTGTCAACCAAGGAAGGGGGGGGAACTTTCTGGTCAGACGACCTAGGAGCAATCACGTGTTTTCTCTGCCATTTTAGTTTAATTGCTTGTCATTCTGTGAACTTTGCAGTGACCATGGCTAACGTCGGCAAGCGAATTATTTAATACTTTATTTGTCCTTAATTACTACTGAAAATATTATGTTATTAAAAAGTTTATTATAGAAGTAGTATCTTAGCATGTTAGGACATTTATTTTGCAAACACGGATACAGCGAACCTCGGTTAAAACGAACTTCTCAGCAGTCCTTTGAGGGTTCGTTATAACGGGGTTTGACTGTATTTTAATTATCGCAATCACTGAGCGTCAGTATGATGTCCGTCGAGAATGATGCGTTAGTGGAGACATCCAAGTGCAAAGGGTTTTTTAAACAAATAAACTTTTTACAACCATTTATTTTTTTAAATACAGTGAACTGTTTATATTTTTTTTAGTAAGAAGCCGTCAGTTCTTTATTGTACAGTTTCCTCTGTAAGGATGAAAAAAAAATCTACTCGATTGAAAAAATAATTTTGTTTTAATTTTGAAGCGTCACTTAACAAAATTGGAAATCGAAGCTTGCCAAACATTCGGCATTTGTTTTCATCTTGTAGTTGCTATAAAAAGTGTAACGAAAGCGGGTGATGTAAAAAATAAATAAAAAGGCCGAGCTTACCTGAAATGCAAAAACTTCCACTAAGTAACTCGGTTCTTGCATGTAATACAAGCAAATGTAGAGTGGTTTTTCCCCCCTTAACCAACATTTTTAGTCTTTGAACCAACGGGTTTCTGCGGTGGCACAGAGCACAGCATTTCGCTTTGTTGAGGAAGTAATTTCATTTGAGTTCTCTCTCCATCCAAAAAAACCTTACAAGGAAAAGAAAACAAACTTTTCCGACGTGTATTTAAAAAGTTATTTTATTTTTTCTCTTCCGATCCAAAGAAGCCCTTTTTTCCGGAAGAATTTCTCCGAGAGCGTCTTGGAAAAATAACTGATAATATTCGGCGGACGAGGTGAGTAGCAAAAGTGAGCGACGCCAGATCCAAAGTAAATAAATAAAGCCATCAGATTTGCATTCATTTACATAACGACATTGAAATGCTATGCTGATGATAATGCCCGCCACTCGCAGCTTCCGCCTGGGAAAATGGAAGTTGTTGGCGTTCTCCTCTTTTTCCAGCGGAGAAAGTTTCTTCCAGAAGCATCCTCCTCTTGTGTTGAAGTGGAATGGAGAAATAAAAACGCACTTTTTCACATTCTCCCGAGAAGAAAAAAATCCGTAGTACTTTTTTTTAAAATTTTTTATTTTGTGAATCGTAGTTTGAGTTAAAGGTGCGATAAGGTTAGCTCCTGAAGTGGTAGACTGCGTGTG